>WOGR01006330.1:0-12759 GCA_015342045.1 Leptinotarsa lineolata | reverse complement strand
TTTGATTTTACGCAGTAACTTATCGGGGTAAACTATAAAGTTTGCCCTTTCTACACCTGTATAAAGTTCTCCATTATAATTTTCATATTTTTCCGATTCTGGAGAAAAGAGTTTATCCAACTGAGTGAAACACCTCTTACTATTATACTATAATATTCCATTTGGATGCCAGCTTCTCATGATTGACACATTCAAATGCACAGCTTATATCACACAGGAGTACTGACGGCAATCACCTGCATCAATATATGTGATATGGCACTAAAGTGCCACGAAGATGATAGCACAGTCTGCTATCGAAAGCGCTAGCATGTAATTAAAACTTATTGAAGTTTCAAGTCCTTTTTGTAAGAAAGTATTAATATTTAATTATTAATAATAAAACATTGGAAATAAAGGAAAACCAGTTGCATCAGTCAAAAAAAAAATATGAAATTATACAACGGCAGGCACAAGAGAAAAGGTGATAAGCAAGTCACAAAACTACTTTTATGTTCTTTCATTCGTCATTGAAATGGTCTTTTTATCCGATCAATATAAAAATTATGATAAATCAACTGACGTTTCTCGCTTCAACTTAATAATAATAATTGTAGTTTATTGAACAGAATCACAATTTTTCTCAACTGGCTATCGAAACTTCTGATATGAAATTACTCCGACCATTTTCGAAGAAAGTTCTTTTACAATGCGTTTTTTTGTTTCAGACTGGATTTTCTATGAAAATGACGTGTTGATGTGTTGATTCGAAGATAAAAGATAAAAAAATTTCATTTTATTTCTGAATTCATTTTTACTAAATACATAGAGAAGAAAGAGGCCTAAAAATAATTCAGAACGTCCACAAATTGAAATTTCAATTTCAAATATTGTAATCACCTCCATTCCCTACGTTTTTCTGGGTATGTATTGAATGTTCTCTCACACCCAAATCTTCACGAATAATATTGTTCGCTAAAAGTTATTTTGAGAATCCTATGACGTCATCTAAGGGATCGATAAACATACGTGGACTGTACAAAAATAAGGTGAATGTTCAAATTTCGCGGGCGACGTATATTCCATTAGCGATTTTTTTATTATTTTCATAAACTACACCTTACCATTTGATCTTCACAAACTTTATTTTCAAAAATATATCACGACACGTTTCGCTATTACAGTAGCTTTTTCATAGTGAATTAGTGAAAAAGCTACTGTGACAACGAAACATGTCATGATATATTTTTGAAAACGAAATTTGTGAAGATCAAATCTTTCTTATATTTGGAGGCGCTCGATACTGTCAATCATAATAAACTACTGAACACTCTAAATGATCTAGATATACGTGGAACGTGTTTAACTCTCTGAAAAGTTATTTGAGTGAGAGAAAGCAGTATGTCGAAATAGGTAACACTTTAAGTGAATATGAGATGATGAAATTTAGGGTGCCTCAAGGAACAATACTTGGTCCAATTCTTTTCACAATATATCTTAATAACCTATTTAATATCCACATTAAAGGGGCAATTATAAGCTATGCAGACTTTACAGCATTATTTTACGAAGCTGAAAGTTGGAACTCCCTCATCACTAAAGCACAAAACAACTTTAAAACAATTATTGACTGGCTCAATTACAAACTATTTACTATAAATTATTCGAAAACAAAATTTCTAGCCTTTTCAGTGAATACAAAAATTTTACCCAGTTTCCAACCCCTTGAAGTCAGATGTGAAAACAGCATCGTGAAAATCACACAAGCTACAGAAATAGAGTACCTCGTTGTAATGATAGATACTCATCTAAAATGAAACTTACACATTAGGAAATTAGTACAATAAATTAGAAGCCTATTATCTAAATTCAAATACTCAAGGAACAGTCTGGAAGAACAACATCTTTTGATGCTATATTGTGCAACTTTGATATGGCTTAATAGCGTGGGGAGGGGCATATAATAATATTATGAAGAATATTGAAATAATTCAAAAATGGATTTTGAAAATAATATTCAGAAAACTAATTACCTACCCAACAGATGACCTTTACCAGTTTGGAAATATCTTAGACTTGACATTAGCTCTCCCCCCCAAAAAATAGGAGCAAAACATTTCTAGATTACTCCTACTCCACTAGGACAAAAATATTACCCATGTTGGTTCCACGTGTGACTAAAACTATAGCCCAGAGATCTAGCATGTTTCTTAGGCCGAGGATATACAACGATCTGCCAATTAAATTGAAATAACTAAACTCTTTATCTCTGTTCGAGAAGAAGCTGAAATTATGTCTGATTTCAAGATCAAGAATTTCAACACATCTATTAATTGACATAAAAAATACATATTATGATAATAATTAATTCAAGGCTAACTACAATATTTACATGGTAGTTACAATTCGTACTTCTTCCTGAATACTCTCAATGTATTGAATAGGAATTTTATTTTTATGAAATTTTGGCTATTGTGTATTACTTACTACTTGGTATTAGTACCTTGGAAAAAATTATATTCTTCACTATTTTCTTGAGCCATTTTTATCCCAACTTTGTTCTACTGCTCTTTTTATTTGTTTATTTTTTCCTTATTATTTTTAGAATATTCATTTGATTCATCAACATCACACCATAATATTATGTTACCACACACAAGCTGATAATATCAACTTTTGTGTGTTTATTCTCAGCCTCATATTATTCAGTTTTTTTCGTATCATTTGATTTTGTATTAATTGACTTTCTGTGTCTTTCAGCTATTATGAATGAACATTATTATTATTATTATTCCAACTAAGGAAGAATTCAATGTTAATTGTTGATTAAATCTTCACAACTTTTGAAAGTGAACTATTGGTTGTGCATATTTTATATAAACTGATATGGGGGATTAGTCCTCGAATCATGAATATTAGTTTCAACGTATCAATAGAAGTGATGACCGGCGATAATATTCTAAGAAATCGATTCTCTCTGGTTTTTATTAAACCCCCACGATAATTATTGTGGAGAAATCCGTTTACGTGAATATCAAACAGGAACTGAAAATATTTGGATTTTTCTTTGAATATCTTTCACAATATTATTAGAAGGTTCAGTATTTTCGAAAACAGCAGCAATCTGACTCTTATTATTGATGATATTATTAGTTGATATATTTAATGTGTACGTTTTTTGTTCATTCAATGATGGCGTCAATCACCCCTATTGGTTGAAAGTATTAGGGGAGGACACCAAAGACGTCAAACAAAACTTCAATGATAAAGTTAGGTTAGGTTTTTAAAAATAACATGAAAATGAATTTAATAGAAGAAAAGAAATTAGAGATATCAAATAAGTTACAAAAGGTAAAAACTGAGTCATGACTTGAACGTATTCCCACTTATGTCTCAATGTTATTTAAGGAACAAGAGAATCTCAAACTGCTGCAGGAGAGACTGTCAAAAAGTGCCCAGTTGACTGTTGGTATAGGTTCAATTCTAGATACTTTCGAACAGAGGTTGTCTCGACTGGAAGACACCATTCTACCGGTCTACAATAAGACAGAAAGTCTTCAGAAAGCCCAGCACAGTATCCTTTTGTATTCCAAATAACTTGGTATGACGGTAGTTATACTTTCTTCAAATAAGGCAAAAATCTTTGTTTTGTATCTATTTGATAATGATATAAAATTTATCCAGCAAGACAGTAGATAGGAAAATGTTTCCATGTTTGAAATAACCTCATCCTTATGGAAACCTTGACATTGAAACAAAATTGTTTCTTTACTAGTTTTATCGCATGGCTCGTTGATCATCTATGACTTATGTCTCAGATTTCTTTACTAGGCATATGTAATAACAAATTTATGTATCTGTCGATTGATGTAAATTTAGAAAGTTTTCTTTGCAACATTTATTTTAGCAGCATATGTATCTGGTTGGTTCATATACCATAATTTGCTGATGAAGAGAATATTTCCTGTTTTGTTATACCAGCAAGTAAGTTCTAGAATAGACTACCTAGAACGGAATTAAATACCTTAAAAGAGAGTCTATTGGCGAGTAGTGAACAGGAGACGGTCCTGATCCTCTAATTTATATTGAAGGTTTCTATCATGGAACTTTTGTTTTGCACGACTCTAGTCTAATGAAACTCATGGATACATCTAAACAAATCTTATAACATTGATAATAGTAACATGAAGATATCCGAAAATCTGCCAGTGTTTACTAAAACTGCTTCAAAACCAGTGTTGTGATTTCTCTCTTCAATGAGCAATCCTTCAGATCAGTTTTCCACTAATTTCACTTATTTCAACTTTGGAATAAATCATAGAGAGATTGGTGAAAAATAATAATGGTAAATTTATTAATCTCAAGAAACATGTGTTTATAGTCGACACAATGTAACATAAATATTGAAAAAAAAAGAATATACTGAGAATGATGATACAACAAATAAAACTATGTGAAACTACAAAATTGTCAATCTATTTCAAAATTTATTCTTCTAGTTGTGTCTTGAACTTCGTGTAATTCAATTTTTTTATATTGTTAGGTATTTTATTATATGACTTAACTCCATAATGAAAAATAGCATTTTGACCAAATTTCCTTTTGTGTGGTTATGAAACTATATTTTGTATTCGTGTATTATCATCATGACTTGAATTAATTTTGGTCGAATCAGTAATTACTGAACGTTTTTTATTATTCTGAACATTATAAATGAACATGCATATTTTGAAATGGTGTATTCTCGTAATATCAAGTAATTTTCTAGGTTTATACAGATTGCTGGTCTTTTCTCTCTGATTCAGCTTATGCACACATTCTATACATTTTATTTTGTAACCGTTGTATAGGATTCAAATGAGAGGAATTAGCTGTTGCTCAAACTGATGTTAGGTATTGAAGATTTGAATAAATTCAAGAAAAATAAATCATTATTTGAAAGGAATACTAGTTCTTATTTTATAAAATATACCTACAAGAGGTGCAATTTTCTTTGAGTCGACTGATACCTATGTGAATTCCATGATAAATTGTGATCTAGATATAAGCCTAAAATTTTCACTTCTTTCTTAAATTCTACCAAATTGTCATTGATTATATTAGATGACCTAAGAAGCGTGAAAATTGAAGGCTATTCCAGGATATTATGCCACACTGTTGAGACATGAAGAAAATGTTATATTTCCAAAGTTCACAAGAGGTGTTAAAAATTAAACATCGTTTCTTCATCTGACTAGGAATTTTTTGGATTATAACTGGACACTGGTCTTAGTGTCCAAAATAATGTCTGCAAAAATAGTGTGCTATGTCTTATTTGAAGTTGTGGCAACCATTTTAGGCAACCTACAATAGACACCTATTCAGCTTACTTTCCTATTTTTTTCAAGCATGAATGTCTATGCCTGGGTACAAAAATGAGTTAATTCTTGGTTTGGCCGGTCGAAATAAGTACTTGATATCAGCTTTTATCCCAGCCAATCCAAAAAATAGGTATTTGATAATTCAGCTAATATTAAAAATATTTTCTCGTCATTATCTCTCCTCTAGAGGAGGCGCTTTATAATATTTAAGAGTATTTTGACAAATATTACACATTTGTTACAGTTTTTGCACGAAATTAACTTTATGATTATATAATATAAATAATTATTATTGGACCCCACTAGACATATTTGGGTGTATCCTTTCTAAAGCTCTGACCTATCAAATATATTACTCAGAGTCGTAGGGGGCTGTGGATAATCATACTTCAGAGTCATAGGGGGCTGTGGAGAATTATTCTTTAGAGTCGTAGGGGGCTCAGAGCTGTAGGGAGCTATGTGGCACCGTTAAGTTGTTAGAAACGCAAGTTTCTTAGTCTACAAAAGTCATAACAGTGACATTGTGAAATTGGAAAGGAGGCATGAATTCCGTAATCCATCAGCGACAGAAAATTATTAATAGGTTAATTATTCTCAACCACCAAACACTACTTTTCCGATAGATTTATCCAACTGTGAAATTTTCCATTCGTTATTTACTAAAAGAAAATTAGAACTGCTGAAAAGGGATACTTTCTGAAGTAGTTTTCTATTTCAGTTTCATTATTCACATATTAGGTTGTTTCAAGAGTTTCTCCGTTTTTATGAGTCTATTTTACATGTAGGTCTGTGGTCTGTAGATTGACCATTTCGTGGCTCATCTTCGAGGCCAAAATCTCCGCAATGAAATTTCGCAAACCAAGGTCAAACAGTGCGTTCATTAACACTATCGTTTCCAAATGCCTGGTTATTTTTTCGGGGTGTTTGGGCAGCGCTTTGGTTCAATTTGAATTCGCAGAGAAAAATTGTCCGAAATTCACTTAACGACATCACAATTGGGAAAAAAATGAACAGCATCAATGTATAAGTACAAAATGTTCTATCGATCTATTGGGTTAAGTTATTATTATTGTTTCAATCAATCAAATATGATTTAATGTCAGAAGAAACAGTTCTTATCGACAAAGTCATTGTATAGGTAGAACAAGTTGGAATGTTAAAAACAATAAAATGTTACTGATACAGACTCAATAATAATAAAATGTGTATAAGGAAAATGTACAAGCTGAGTGCTAGCTAATGAAATGAATAAATAGGTACAGCCACTTGATGAAAACATATTAAAATCAATCCTAATAAGGAGACAAGGGTATTTTAGTGACAGCAAAAAGGTTCACTACTAAAAAATTCCTCGATATTGTAGAATGGATAAGTGAATAGCAGTTCTTTAACATGTTTCAGGAAGGCATTCTCTCTATTCTCAGTGCTTGGTGTTGTATAATTTTGCCTGTAAGAACAATTTTCACTTTGATGTACTTCATTTTGATCCTATAAATATATGAAGCAATATACTTCTGTTCTGTGTTTTCCTGAACGCCCTTACAGATATCGACCGTACTTTGCATTTACTAGATAATGTTATAAGCCACTATGAGGTGTCAGGAGATGTTGAACACATCATCGAAAAGAATCCTGGAGATGGAGGTATTGATCTCCAAACTTATCTGGATGCCCTGAATAGATTAGCTGGTGCCCAGAAATATTTTGAAAAAAACATTCCCCAAAGTGTAGAACTTATCAACGTTGTGAGTGTTTTTTTTAATTCTGTCCTTGAGCATTTAAGCTATAAATAGCATAGTTAGTCTCTATACGATTTCAAAATATAATAATTTCAGGCAATGATACGTTTCGGTTTTCTATTTTTCCATGTGCATACACAAAACGTGGGAATCTTCCAAAGAAAGGAAGAAAGCAATTAATTTCAAAATAAACTCTTTACAAATATGTGTAGATCATGCAGAGAAGTAGCTTTCCGAAATAAACTGGAATAAAAAAATACTCTCGAAACAACTACTTTTATATGAACATTGAATTATACGAAAACAATTTTTTCCTATTCAGTTTGTACTCCAAACATTCGTTATGGAATTGAATCAGATATCATTCATAGAATTGATACATAATTATAGTATATTAATGCGAATGAGAAAGAAACAAAATTACGACTTTATGTCACGAATGAGTTAAATCTGCCTATTTGATCGATGACGGTACGTAATGATATTCATTCGCATATTTGTTTCAATCTCTGCCACATGAATCTTATTTGAATTGAAAAGGGTATATATTTAATAATGAATCTCTCCTGAAATAATACCCCTTTCAATTCAAACAAGATTCCTATGGCTGGGATTAAATCAAATGAGCGAATTAATGTCATTGCGTACTGTCATCAATAACGAGTAGATTTCACTCATTTGTGATATGAAAATCAAAATTTTATGAATGAATTGAGTGATTCATTTTGTAATGTCCAGCTGAAGAGGCAATAGGGTACCGTAAAATGGAGTCAATAGGGTACCGTAAAATGGGGTCAATAGAAACAGTTTTAGGCTTTTCCTCTATAGCTGAGTTGGTATTCACTTTACTAAAAGGAAAATGTGTATCATTGCTGATACAAGAGAAGGCCTTACAACGCAATGTCAAAAAATGTCACAGTTTTTTTTCAAAAATTCGAAATGTCGCGATTTTCTATTTACCCTCCAAGCGGGGTGAATGGAAATACCACTTGTTTTAGCAAATGAATAGAAACAATAAAATTGTATCTTCAAGTGTGTAGTCATTAGAAAATTTTTGAAAAATGAAGAAAATGTTCTACCAAAACGTTTATTACGAAAAAACACAATATAAGCTTTCATTACAAATATATCAACGTAAGAAAAATAAATGTATAATTCTATAGATCTGGTGCCTCAATTCTTGAAGCAACATCTTTGGCAGGGGATAGGTAGGTAACTCTGGTTTTTAGGAATTGATATACGTACTGGTGAAATACTCAATTGAGATAATTTTGATTGATTGGAAATTTGAGAATCTCCCTCCGAGAACTGCTTGAAACTTTGCAGTCCTTTGTTGGATGAATCTTTACAACAACTGGTTCATATAAAAAATAGCAGAGATCGGGTTCTGCAGGAAACCCATAAATGTATCCTGAAACGTATCATTTTCATTAACGTTCTTCAGCACTTTCCCAATGTAATATTTAAATTTATTTATTTTTCTAAAACTGGTTGGTAAAGCAACCAGCAGCCAATCTGATATCCGACTGGACTCCTTTGAAACAGAAAAAATATGATTGAAGACTCTACTTTTGTAGGATATTCTAGGGATTGATTCATCTCCATATTTTGATTGAACAGCAGCAATTTGTGCTAAAGACATGTTTATCTCTTCATCTCTTCAAGAACTTTATTATGTTCATCGTCTTCATCTCTTGTATTATTTGGCAAGAATGAATCATCATCTTCAATTTCAGTTTCTCCTTCATCTGGAAAATTTGCCCCAGACACGCTTTTGCCAGCTGCTATTCGGACTTTTTCCACCCGTCTCTTTCGTTGTTTAGTTGAATCAGAACACCTCAATGATTTCAAAAGATTCACAACTACGTTGCTTACATTTTCTTTAACTTGTTTTACATTTTCAGCTGGGACATTTGGAAGTCTATTTAATTAAAACTTGGTCCCGGTCTAGAGGGTAAATGCCACATTTTCTAAAGCCAGATTTGATATTTTTCTCTTGATTCGGTTTGATACTCTCCATGAGCTCTTTGATGAAATGTGGAAATCGATCTTTAGGTATGGTGGCTGCTCTTCGTCCCTCACCCATCTTCCACTTTCCTAGGATTTTTCTCCACGCTTCCTTCAGCGGCCGAAAGAAAGCAAAATCAAGAGGCTGAGTCATTTGAGTTGAGTTTGATGGTAGGAATATGAAGAAAATATTGTGTTGCAAGCATTCATCAACAGTATTTGAAGAAAAATGACCTGGCAAGTTTTTCAGTGCTGGAATTGCCACTCTGGTAACCCAGTCGCCAAAGCTAATGGCGTCGAACCAGTCGCTAGCACTTCGGTTGTATCTAGCACCTTTTACTCCGCCAACGGTCCATGATTCGTACATGTTCTGGGCTTTGTAAACCATATAAGAAGGTAAAACTTTGCCATCAGCAGCAGTTACGAACATAACTGAAGTGTAGCTTTTGGACGAGTTGCACATTCGTTCGGGATAACGACATCCTCTCTTTGTGATAATTCGTTTTCTCCCAGGATCATCTGATCGATCGCTTTCATCAAAATTGACCAAGGTGGTCAAAGAAGGAATTCAGAGTCTCGGATGAAACCACCGCTGCTCTAGACCTCTTGATGTTTTGACAAAGTCGTGTCCGTGTTTGTGTCTTATGTCCTTCTAGAAAACAGTGTACAAAGTCTTTTCCTGGCAAACTATTTTTGAATTTAGGTATGTTTTTCCCACGACATCTAGGTATGTTTTAACAATTACTCTCTAGATAAATATGACCTTAACCAGGTCATATTTATCTAGAGGATAGCCCCAATCAGCACACGTTATCAGTTATTTGAGTATGACTTTTTCTTCTAGCTCCATCAAAGCAGTTTGCCGTCCTGGCTTCTTTATGTCAGTTTTTTGTGGTGTCTATAGAGCACTGAGTAGTTTATTTCATGTATTATGCTGGCCTTACTATATGACATGCATTGTCTTATGTCATTTAGTGCCCGTTTAATTGCCTCTCTGTTTGGTTTCTTATAAAATTTTGAACTTGGGTCGAATCGGCTACATAGTCGCATGGCATCGTTGGTCTGCAACTGAAATCAAAAGAATAGGTTGTACCAATTCAACTTTCATGCTCATTATGACACGAACGGATAGAAACATAAGGTGAATAAAACAGGGTGTAAACAGAAACAGCAGGTGAACAGAAACAGCAGGTGAACAGAAACAGCGGGTCAATAGAAAGAACAGGAGAATAGAAACAAAACAAGTGACGTTAGTCATCTACAAAAAATGTATATCCGAAACTACTCGATATATCAGAATTTTGCATGCAACTACGTTATTGGGACATATTAAAGTATGACTGGGTCAGTTTGTAAATTGGTTTTTTTCTTACCTTAGCACATAAAGTCTATTCAACGGCGCATACGTTAGAGGATCATAAGTTCAACAGAATAACGGATATACAGTGTTGCCAATAGCATTTCAGTAATATTTACTGATTTCATGTTGTCAGACATGCATTTTGTCGAACACATCATTTGAAATTTTCTTTATTGAATTTGAAAAATTTAGAGCATTTTTGAACTAATGCTTCATTTTTGTTTCTATTCTCCCCCCAGTTTCTATTCACTTTGTTTCACGGCAAGTGTCCTATTTCGATATATCGAATATTCGCCATTGAGGATGACAGTGTTCTATGTAAGTGAAATTTTACGTCACAATATACTATATTGTGTAGCGATCCCGTGAATGATATCTGATTCAAATCCATTACGAATATTTGGAGTACAAACTGAATAGAAAAAAGTGTTTTTATATAATTCAGTGTTCATATAAAAGTATTTGTTTCGAAAGAATATTTTCTTTCGTGTAATTCAATGTTTATATGAAAGTAGCTGTTTCAGAAGGGCTTTTTCTTCTACTTTGTGTCTGAAAGTTACTTCTTTGCATGATATACACGAGTTTATTTTGAAATTAATTGCTTTCTACATTTTTTTGGAGAATTCCCAAATTTTTTTGTACAAAGATGGTGAGGTAGAAAGCCATAACCTTTCTTTCCTAAAAATTCTCTTCTAAAAATACCCCTTTCAATTTATAATAATTTCACTTTTAAAAAAAAGATTTATTGATGTGTATGCAATTTTATCAGTATGATAAGTCGAATTTGAAACCTCTGGTGTAAAATTAATCTATTGAACATACTTTTCTCATAGCAGAACAAAAATACTGCCGGTTGATCGCGTTTCGCTAACCAAGTAAGCATCGTCAGTAGATTACTAAGTCACATGATGCATTCTGATGATGCTTACTTGGTTAGCGAAAGGCGCGTCGAAAAACAGTATTTTTGTTCTAGTGTGGGAAAAGTGTTTTCGATGGAGATTATGCAGTGTTTGTAATTTTCTTCACAACATCAATAATGTGGGCATCATCATTTCCAATTGAGAACTTCAAATTACTACAGTTATTATGATGCATTATGAAATAATAGTTATCTGATTACATTAATTCAGACACCTTTCAAATGACTTTGCCAATAATCTCAAACCAAATTTGTTTAATGATGAGATATTTCAAACTCGCCTGGAAACATTTTTTCAATCTCATCTGATTTGATCGTCATTTGTTCTGCAATTACTCTCTGATAATTTTGAAAAGATGTCTGGAAACTAATTATGTAATGTATAATCATATTCTCCATCAATCAAACTAAAAACTGATCTACAAAAACAATTTTCACATGGAGAACTAAGAACAAACAAACAATTAATTACACATTACGAATAATTGGCGATAAAAAATCACTGAATGTAACCTACCTACACGTAGTTATGAAATAATTGGAATTACTGATTTATTGTATACGAGGCTATTCAAAAATAAGGTTAATGTTCAAATTTCCAGGCTACGTACATTCGTTTAGCGGTTTTTTAAATTTAGGTTGGTATATTTGTCCCGAACATATGTTCACAGATTCAGCTGTCTAGCATGCGAAATTTGATGCAATGATTTGCATGAAATTTTGCATGAAATAGAATCAAGTGCTCAAAAACACTTGAAATGTCGACAGTGGCATAAGGTGATTGTACTCCGAGTCAGAAAAATGTTGAAAACTGGTAGGTACAAGCTTTTCACAAACGGTCGAGAAAATGTAAATGGCAACGCCCTCCCTGGACGCCTCAGCCACAAATTGTGTTGAAGTCGTTAGATTTGAGGAGGCTTGGGTTACGTGATGGATGATGATAAAAACATAAATGTATGTGAAATTTCATATATTTTTACGTCCATGTATGTGACCGTCTACCCAGTGACATGAAAAATTCAGGAAGTCTTAATATATTCAAGTCAAAATAAAAAAAAACTTGCTAGGTGACTGGGACTTTCCATTCGGATGAATCAGTTAAACAGAAAAAATTAACAGAAATGAATCAGCAATGAATATAAAAAGTTATCACTCGAAGAAGAATACTAGGTTAGGTTAGGTCAAAAGTGAGTGGGTCTATTCGACCCTCCGCCGCAACATGCAAGAGTTTATTGTGGCTCACACCTATTCAAACTCGGCCAAATAAATCCAGCTTCTTGACGAAGCCGATTAGTTTGTATGGTGAGTGATCTTTTAGGTCAGATGGTAAGAGTGTGGTTCTACCAAACTCTGAACACCTGATTCGGTCCACGGCGGGGTAGGCACAAAGTAAAT
>WOGR01006329.1:0-13148 GCA_015342045.1 Leptinotarsa lineolata | reverse complement strand
AAAGCAGCTGCCAATGCAATGAGTGATGAACTCAAATTAGATGTGATGCTTGAGTTTGAGGAACAGGCATCCACTATATTCGATGTTCGCCATACATCGATAGTAAACATATTGAGAGAAAATAAAATGCATCCCTGTGAAATGATACCTACTCAGGAGCTCATGGAAGACGATTTTGATAGAAGAACTTATTTTTGTGAGCAAGTGATGGACATGTTGAATAACAATATCATCCAACTGAAAGACGTTATGTTTTCTGATGAGTGTACTTTTTCTCTTAGCGGTAATGCTAATCGGTAAAATTGCCGTTACTGGTCAACGGAAAATCCTCACTGGATGAGAGAAGAACACACGCAATACCCTCTAAAGGTTATTGTTTGGGCAAGGACTGGCGATATTTATTTGGAACTGCTTCAAAATTCTAAGTTTAGCAAATTTATATCCTAATCCACAAAAACCTCAAGTTCCAGTGAATACGATATGGTTTCAGCAGAATGGATTAGCACCACATCACCAAGTTAATGTCCGGCAATACTACAACATTTCCCAATCGTTGGACAGGCAGGCGAGGATCAATTGAATGGCCAGCGTGATCACCTGATCTTTCATCATTAGATTTCTTTTTATGGGGATACGTAAAATGCAGTGTGTACAAAACTTAAGCTTCAGATGTAAATGACTTAAAAGAACGCGATTATATCGGTCGATTATATCGGTCAATTATATTGGTCACGCCTGATATGTTGAATAATTTTAGAAGATAGTTTTATTCGAGATTGGGATGTTTTCAAGACATTTTGAACATCTACTTCGTTATCATCCATTGTTGTTCTTCGTTTTCTACATTTCATTATGTTTTCGAGTGTATTTTATCGAATTTCGGTACCCACATGATTTTAATTTATTTTATTTCATTTCTTACAATAAACTTGAAAGCAATAACATTTTTCAATAGAGAATGAAGAGACCTTTCAAACGATATATCACAAACCTATACTTCCCATTCAAAAAATTGGGGGTTGTACCTGTCATTCGACGGGGGTTGAAGGTAGGGGCCTCGGTATAGGCATACAGGCCAGCCAGTCACGTGGTGAGCTCGTTATGTCATAAAAAAAGTTTTCCGCCGGAGAATGGAACGCAGGTCGTTGATGTGGTAGTCTTCGGCCTTAGTCTCTACGCTAACGAGGGATATTAAAAATAGATGCGAATTGTTGGTAGATATGTTTTCATTGTTTGTTCGACACACAGCGCATAATGAAAACTTCATTCACATTTGTAATTATGATGAAAGAAATTTGTTCAGTGACATACTTCAGCTAACAGCCCGAAATAATGTTTTTTTTTATTACTTTCAATGGCTTTTTCAACTGCTCCCTGAAGGATTTTTGTTGTTCGCTAATGGATTTTATTGCTCTTTGTTACTTATCGACGTCACATAAACGATATAACAAGGGACAGTTTAATTATTTTTTAGATTTTATTACCGGTTGATGAGATTTTTTGATAAAAATATTTTGAATACTCTTTTTCGGCGCCGGTTGTTGTGGAAACACTATCAATAATATTAGTAACTGTCCCTTGTTACATCGTTTATGTGACGTCGGCAAATAACAAAGAGCAATAAAATTTATTAGTGAACAGCACAAATCTTTCAGAGAGCAGTTAAAAAAGCCTCAATGGCTTTTTTAACATATCTACCAACAGTTCGCATCTATTTTTAATATCCCTCATTAGCGTAGAGACTAAGGCCGAAGACTACCACATCAACTACCTGCGTTCTATTCTCCGGCGGAAAACTTTTTATGGCGTAATGAGCTCATCACGTGACTGGCTGGCCTGTCTGCCTATACCGGGGCACCTTCTACTTTCCGTTGAAGTATGTCAAATCATAATTTAAATTTGACGTATCGCGGAATTTTTTAAAAATATGTACAGTAACCGAAATAATGAATTTATTCCATTTGGCTTTTGCACACTGTATATTTTATCATCATTTTTCCTCATCCGTTTTGTATAATTTCCGTTCGCCATTGCAAGAGATTTATTGAGGCAAAAACGTCAGTCATTTCTGAGAATTTAGTTCCTACTATTTTGAAATTGTAATATAGAACTAATCAAGAATAAGGCAAATGTATTCTATTACCTCTACATGTGTTATTTTCATGTTACATATTGTTTCTCAAATACTGAGTTTCCTGTTTTTTTATATTCAAAGTTATTATGTAAATGTAAAGACAGGGCAAAATCAATATTGAATTGGGTGAATACTACAACTAGGTAACTACAATTCAGCTGTTTCGGGGAAAACTCAAATAATATTTTATAAAATAATGATGTTTTTGTTTGTCTTATATTCAAATTAGGTTGGGGACATCGTTTCTACCAGGAAAAAATTGTATAGTTCAACTGGGATATTACTCTGATAGGTAGGATTGGAACCTCTGGCAGGAAAAGAGTCTAAAGAAACCACTTTTCGCACACCAGAACAAAAATACTGCCTCTTGACGCGCGTTTCACTAACCAAGTTTGCATGAAACAGAAAAAGCTCGTTTTCATTGAATGAGTGTTATTTTTAGATTCAAATTTAAATGTCATACACCTAAAATGGGAGTAGGGGTATTTTGTTATGTAGAGAATATGTATCAATATGCAGGAAGTCGGTTCCACTTTGAATTTTAATATTTTTTCATCATTCCATAATACAGGTTAGGTTCAATAAATGTTGACATTATTTAATAATTATTATTTTATTCACAGTCTGTGCCGAACCTTCTAGCAGTCAATACTGGCTTACACAATCCTCAGCACAAACAGTTTTGGCAAACTCAAATGGATAAAGTGGTGGCCAGAGTGACCACTGTTGATATTAATAATAGATCTTCTACACCAACATCCTCTGTGGGCTCATCTAAACCTTGTCGATATGGCGACCACTGTTCCAGACCAGGGTGTAGGTTTAGGCATAGCTTTGATAATACTCCACCAGCACCACCACTCAATAACCCTTACTGCAGCAATAATTGGTTACCACATTGTATTGAGTTGAGTCTGAAGGCAGAAAAATTGGAAATAAGGAAAATATCAGAAGATGAGGTGAGTTGAAAAAGTTATATTTTAGTTGTAGGTATCAAAGCTTTGCTCTATGCTAAAGGCAGAATTCAAAAAGACTGTCAATCCAAATAAGTAAGTTCAAATCAGACTGGTTGGGCAAAATATCAAAGATATCTCGGAATGAAGTATGTGTTTTGCTTATATTACCAACTTTACATTCATTTTCAAAAATATTCTGTTACATCCAGAGTTATTCAAATTCGAGTCTATGCATGTAAATCTCAAGAGGTGGAGGATACGTAAAATTGTTCCAAAAATATACTGAAAAAACTGGAGAATTACAAATCTTATTTCTGCTTTTGTTTGCAAATATATTGAAAATCTGTTCAAACTTTGTCACAGGTCTTTCAATCAGCAGTCAGAATATGTTCATAGAACTTTCGGACATATGTTTTTCTGTGTGTTTTTCTGTCTTGGAGGCCAACCTCAATTTTGAAATTTTAAATAAGGACTCTTAATTTTAGTAACTATTGTTCAATTGGTAATGCTCATATAATGTCATGGAGTTATATTGTTTGTAATATTTCTGAAAGTTTCATATGGTGAACATCAAAAACGTATTTTTGTAGTGGCCCTGGTAATCTTAAAAATGTAGGAATAGTTATAAATATGCCTAATTGTTTGGATAGTTAATATTATTAACACAGATAAAGAGAATGATTTGAATAATGATTTGAATGTTTTGATGTTTTGAATAAAAAACAAGACTTGGGTACATAATGCATAATATGTCTGTTTTAAAATAAGTTTTTCCGCTAACCAGCTGCCGCCCCTCTACGGCAACCTTGTGCGAGCCAAGGATTAACGAGGTCTTACCTTATAACAATATAAGGATATATAATGAATATATACAGACTCCTACCATAAAAATTAGTATATGAAATATCACCATATTTTCTGGAAATTTATTAACACCCTACAATGAAAAACTAACACGTTAATATGTTCTTTAAACATGTCCTATCTATATATAAAATGATATACATATATACTACTCATTAAGAAAATTCTTACTTGTTTTTCTGCAGTCATTGCACTTATTATGCACTTTAAATGATTTGGAAAATTATTATATATTTCAAGATCAATGTACACAACTGAATTTGACAATGCTATCTTGTTAGCATAACATCTATAAAAGGGTTTTATATTGAGTAATAGTATATAATCCTCAAATTTCAAGTTAATGTCAATTACTATCTCAAGAAACTTGCATAATGTGATCTCAGTCACATAATTGAAGCTATGTGAATTCATCAATGCTACAATTAAAAGATAAAATATCAGTCTTTGATATTTAAATGCTAAGATGTTGACATTACATCAATCTGCGATTCTGACGATTTCTGAGCAGATGGTATTATTGAGTAGATTTGTTTTATTTTGATGCCAAAATATAGTAGTATCGTCTGCGAACAAAGTAAATTAGTAATGTGGAAAATTTCACATAATGTCGAAAATATAACCTTTTGGCTTCTACCTGAAAGATAAAGTTTCAGGGGATTGTACAAACAACAGGAGAACAATAATGTTGATTCAGTTCATCCATCGGTATTTTTGTTTGTATAAATTCATTCGAAACAGACCATCTCTCTTTTAACTTGTTAATTGCTTGGACAATCCTTGTGTTACTTAACCTTGGTATGGTTAATCAGTTAACGGACCGGTTTCGCACCTTGCCTCACACCTCGTCAGTGCCTGGTGGGCCATTTCAGACGGAGTGAACCGTCTGAATATTCCAGACAAAACCACCAGGCATTAGTACTCGGAAACCGGTCTGTCGGTATGCATGTACGTTGACTGTGATGATGAAACTTATATTCCGAAGTCTCACTAACGAACTATTGGCTAGCTCTGCTCTACCTGTTCACTCGTATTCATACTTTATACAGTCCTGATCGGTACGCACTTTTGCTGGGACGTTCTGGTTGGTCCGCACCGTTACCAGATTGTTATTATTGGTCCAGGTTATTGACAAGTATGCTACCGGTGGGATATCGATCGGAGTTGTATTCTGGTCCATTTATGACATTTTTTGGTACTACTGACATGTATACCTTTTTTTTTTCGGTTGAACATGGTTGGGATGCTAATAGATCTCAATGACCTCCCCGTGGCAATGCGATGAGTTGGACAGGACAACAGTTTCTCCATATTTTATTATGTGGTCTGTTTCTACTAGGACATATTCTTCAATTGCGGATTTTTCCGGTTGCATAAGGTGGCAGCTATGCTTGTGTTCCTGTATACTAGTGTTGATTCTTTTGCTAGTTCCAATGTGAACAGAGCGACAAGAACAGGAAATCCTGTTAACACCGGCGGATGTCAGAGGCTCTCTTTAGTCCTTGGCCGATCTGATACTGTTGCGTAGTTGATTAGTTGGCTAGTTTATGTAAGGCAAATGAACTGTGCCTATCACTGGCGGCTGATTCGTGGTCAAAGTTGAAGTATTTATTCCTCTATTCTAGGATGAAGATTATGTTTGATTTCTTGCACTGTAAAACCATGGGCCTGTAGAGCTTGATCTAGATGAGGAATTTCTCCTTCAAGAAAATGTAGTTCACAAATCTTGATGGCACGTTCAAGTGTTTTTGTAATCGCAGAATATTGGTCGGAAGTGATTGAACTCCTTAATTCGAATGTGAATCAGTTTTGCAATTTTAGACTTTCAAAATTCTCCACAGTATCAATTATGGCCAAATCGAGTTGATTATAATTCTAATTTTTGTATATAAATAGTTAACTTTCTATTGCAAAAAATTAATGAATAAAAAATTTTATTGTTTAAGTAATAAATAAATTATTGAAAGTGTTTTTACAGGAATTAAAGAAATATGGTTTACCATACCTATAAGGACTAGAAACAGCAAAATAATGTACTTTTTTTTAAGGAAACGCCTACGGATGATAATGACATAAAGAAGATTTATGAGTTAACAGCAGTTGTTTGTTATATAAATGACCAAACTTCTATAGATAAGCGAAACCTAGTGTCATTAATAAAGGTACCTGAATTCTACTTCAAAGAAAAAGACAAGGAATCTCCTGAACATAGGTGGTACCTCTTCAATGATTTCTCTATCAGTCCTGTTTCTGCACACGAAGCTGCTTGGTTTAGCTTGGATTGGAAAACTCCTTGTGTGTTATATTACTCGTCCTCAGAAGTTTTGAAGAGCAGAACTGAAATTCATCAACCATTGTCAAGGGTGAGAATCACAAAATATCAATAATATATTGAAAATAGTAAATGTGCAATTTGTCAGGATGAAAAATCCATTTTTTTTCTATTTCGTCGCAAGCCTCTTTCCGGGAATGCTGGTTGCGATATTCCCGGTTTGTAAGGTCATACAGTACTGGATTTGATCGCACATTCTCAATCAACATCTCTTACATTTCGAAGAACTTCATTTTTCTGACGCTTTCCCACAACTGACAGAAAATCTACAAGTTTTGAAATCCTACCCACGCGTCATAAGGCTTGTGGTTTCAGATTGCATCATCCAATCGTTTCATACGTTTCGTCAGCCCAATGTAAACGAAACGTCCCAAATCACAGTGTTGCATTTTTATATCACGCGTATTATGACATTGGTCAACGTGCCCCGACGTCACGTCAGAGAAGTCTGTGTTTCCCTTCATATTCATACTATATGTAATAATCTACTAGACTGATGAAAAAATATTTGAATTAAATTTTCCTCAAGGATGTCTTCAACGAAGATGCAAGTTTAGCTAGAAGTGGAGGCACACGAGGTATTACCTTCACCCCACTTCATGACAATGAGATCCTGAAATCGGGAGATTTGGTTGCCATGGATGCAGAATTTGTTACTCTCAATCAAGAGGAAGCTGAACTCAGAAGTGATGGAAAAATGTCAACTATAAAACCTTCTCAAATGTCAGTTGCAAGAATTACCTGTATCCGAGGGTGAGTCTTTGAATTTTCAGAGTTTTTCAAAATTATATTAAATATACAGTGCCTTCATTTCAAAACTTCCCACCCCTATTACTTCGTTTAGCAGGGAGAATACATCAATTTAGATATTGAGGGGGAAGTTTAAAATCAGTGCCAGTGGTATTTTAGGTTTAACCCCCTTACCCCTAGTTGATCCGTTCTCGTAAAATAGGACAAAAAGAAAATTATTTATAATGAAAAATAAAATGATATCTATTGCAATTAAATAAATGTACCTTACTTAATTAGGTGTTCAAAATGTTCATCATTGGTAGCTAAGCAAAAGTACAATCTATTCTCGAACTCCTGTCGGACTTTTGTAAATATTTCGTTATTAATTTGCCTACATGTGTCAGTAATCTTGTGTCTTAGGTTCTGAATGTCCTGCGGAGGAGTTGTGTATATCCTTCAAATATCCCCAGAGGAAGGAATCCAATGGCGTTAAATCCGGAGATCTCGCCGGCCATTCCAGAGCGCCTCTTCTGACAATCCATTTGTCAGGATTCCGTTGATCAGGCCACTATTGGACATGCAATGCATAGTGTGGCGGTGCGTCATCCTGTTGAAAATTTGAATTTCATTCATACTAGAGCGGGTTGTCTTCTTCATCAATTTGGCGTTCTAAGGACTGTGTTATGAGTGAATCGATCAAATTTTCCAATAAGTTTGAACACAATTGACCAGTTAAATTTCCTTCAATAAAAATAGGGCCAATTATTTCGTTTTCTAGAATTCCAGCCCAGAGGTTTATTTTTTGTGGATATTGCGTATGATCCTCTCGAAACAAGTGTGGATTTTCATCACCCTAGTATCTACAGATATGCTTATTTACAAAGCCATTGAAAAAAAAGTGATTCATCAATGAAGCAAATATTTTTCATTAAATTCGGGTCATTTTAAATTCTCGCAGTCATTATTTCACAAAATTCAATTCTCCTATCATAGTTATCCTCACTGAGTTGCTGAAAAATACTCATTTTGTAAAGAAAGAACTTGTTTACTTTTTAAACTTTGTCATAGAATCAACTGAAATATTTACTAACTTAGCGAGTTTCGAAATTAAAGTAGTAGGTTCAAAGGCGAATTGGCCTAAAATCTCAATCTGGGCGGCTTCCGTAAGAACTCTCGGCTGCTTTACTGCTTTGTTGCACACAGAACCAATCTCTTTAAATTTTTGGACACTTGACAAACAGTTTAAAATCAGGAATAACTAATTCTATTAAATGTTTTCACCATTTAATTGTAACTGACGCCAAGAAGCAACTGTGTGCCCTCATCCCACTTTCAGCTAAAGCAAAAAATTCTCTTGTGAATAAGAGACATGAACATACCGTTTTTGAGTCAGTGGTAGCGGTTTCATAAATTTTTGCATTTCGTTATAATTCATTTTCTTTTTGCCCTATTTTACGAGAACGGATCAACCAATTTCAGTTTTTCAAACGGGGTTGAGTGAGGATTTTCAAGACCTTCAAAATAATGTATTACAAGATAGGTAGTGCCAGTTGAAATTTTCAAGTAGGGGTAGCTAGGGGTAAGGGGGTTGAACTTCAATACCACTGGCACTGATTTTGAATTTTCCCCTCGATATCTAAATAGACGTGTTTTTTGCCTACAACAAATTGTCCCTGATAAATTAAGTACCAGGGGGTGGGAAGTTTTGAAATGAGGGCACTGTATAGTTGCCTTGCAGTGAAAGCTGCAGGGCAAAACAGAAAACTATTACCGTTTGCCTATCGATTTTGATGCATGAATCTGGAAGTTTGCTTCCTAAGGAAGATATCGCCTTTTTCTGTAAAACAGGATGTCACATATTTTCTAGATACTGGTGAATAACTGACGCTCAAAGGGTAAGGGAAGTGAATATCATCTTATGAACAAAATTTGACGAATTTGTGAGCAATATTTTGCCGGTCTGCACGTTTCAAAATCTCAACAAAAACATGAGTGTGAATTGTATCATTTTACTGTAATTTGAGAAACAACATTTTTCGACATCCCTGTACCACCCTGTAGCACATTCAATCCAGAAACACCAATTATCCTAGAAACACTTTCGGAAAATACAAAAATTATTCTTCTGCCAAAAAGTGGTGTCTTTCGTAATCCGCAACTTTATCTGCGAGTATATCATTTCAGCTATTCCGCCTGTCATGTTTAATTCCATTCGAGACTAGATTTATTTCATATAAAGTTTAATCTCATGGCATGCAACTTGAAAAATACATTATATACTTTGCTCATGTTCAGCAGGATTCGATTGCAACGAATGCGATGCAAGCTTTACGACATTCGGAATAAAAAGGAGCGGGTAAACTACAACTGAAGTCCCTAATATTTGTTTCGGGTGGAATTGTTAGTAAACAATTTCATCCGGCTTTTATTGGTTGGTACAGTGGAAGCCTCCAGGGGATTTGTGGAAGGAATAATAATGAATTTTTGAAAATCTCGCTATACGAACGAGGTCGAGGGGAGGTTATGTTGAATGCTGATGAATTGGTTTGAACAATGAGATTTTTCAATAATAAATTCTACTTGATGAACTGAAGTGGTATGTGGAATGAAATTGAGCGTATTTCTCCAATTGTTTGATGGAATTCAATGCAATGCAAATGAAAACTGAACAAAATCAATGAATTATATAAATAAAATTATCCATGATGATGAAACCATTTTCATATTGAAAACTTGACTCTAGACGTGTTTTGCTACAAAGTAGCATTTTCAGTCGAATCGGCCTGAGGAAGCTATTGTGAAGGGGAAAGCGTCTCTACTAAACTTATCAGTGCAATAATCATTATCATGGATAGGTTTGTCAATTGTGATCAATCAACAGATCAGTGTATCAGTAATGGATTAATTTACTCATATAGTGAAGTCGCTGAATGAAGTTGGTGAAATTTCTTCTATAATGTTTGAATTCTCAATTAGTTTGTACCCTGTAACAATCGATCAGTTTTTTTTTCTGTAATACTTGAATTTGAAATCAGTTCCCACTTAAAAATCTAGTAAAATTATAATTTATGAAGTAGGTAGCAAGTCATTCGATTCAATTCCTCACACACAAATTTGGTAAAATTTAGTCAGTATCAACTGACTAAAGAAGTTATTGTATAGCGAAACACGTACTGCGGTTTTTTGAACAGTTGAGTTAAAATTCCTCAGTAAAGTGTCTTTTGGATACTCCATGGATTTTTACCAAGTATCTGCCAATTTCATTACATATTACTTTTCATTTCCTTCAATCGAATACCTAACAAGATGGTACAAAATGGCAGTAACATCAGTTTGATAGTACTTAATGACACACATTTAAAAAAATAGCAATATCACAATTTGGAAGACTTCAATATAAGTGTAAATCATAATGTTGAAATATACTAGTTGATGCAATTGGAATACAAATATACATTATAAATCGTGAAGCAAAATATTGAAGACTAAAACTTGGAACATCTCATGATATGGCTGTTGATCTAATGAGAAGGATGAGGAAGTGGCCATGAATTTCAAATCAAACAGACGCTGTAAAAGCAACAAACTTGGTAGGAAAAATACAGATATGCCGTCACCAACTCAATTTAGTACATGAAATTCAAATTTCAATAGGAACAGTGAGGACGTCGAAATGGATCACGTTCAGATTGAATATATATTACCGACTTGATTAAAATTTCTTGAATAAATATTTTTTTGTGTCAGCAGTAACTTGTTGGTTTCAAAAATCTTTCAATGTATACCAGACGCCGAAGAAAGTACATCTGCTAGTAAAGTGTTAAGTTCAGAAGAACTATGTTATGTGAAAAGATAACATAACGAGTGATAGTGAAAGTGATCAGTGATAGTATTGTGTGACAAAAGAAAACACCAGTATCGCCTGACAAGAGTCAGGTGATACTGTTTAGGCGGAGGCTGGTTTACCCGGAAAGAAACGTCACCTTCAACGGGCGAGAGATTCCGTGGACCAACGAAGCGAATACCTGGGAGTCACTCTCGACAACAGACTGAAGCTCAGGTCACATATACGGCAGAGAATAGTGGTGGCTAGAGCCACCCGTCAAAACCTAAACTCGATTATAATAGGCAGGAAAAGCAACATGGGTCTCCACTTAAAACTACTACTGATAAAGACCGTAATACTTCCAATAATACTGTATGCCTGCAATGCCTGAGGCCATTGCGCAGCGACATACAGAAGAAATATCCAAGCGTTTATGAACGTCTGCGTGCAATCCGACGTAAACACACCGAGATACATACCGAACAGATACATATTCAGGGACCTGGAACTGAACATACACTACGTAGACGCAGAAAGCGTGTTCTCTCATGTATGCGCACGCAGAAAGCGTGTTCTCTCATGTATCCGATCGCACGACAACCCAGCGCTACGTGATCTACACGATGCATTGAATAGGGATGACCCCAGATAACCCCAGATAATCCAGACCCCAGAGATAAACACAGAAGGCCAACCAAGCAGAATCAGAGATCACCTCCGGGAGTCGCTATCAGGCGGCTCCGGTTAGTATGAAAATTCTTTAACCAAACTCTAAAATCACTTATTTTTCAGATTCACCGAGAAACACTCGATCGCGATTTGAAGACACTCTGTCTCCTGTCAGTTTTTGGAGGCCCCATGCAAAAATTACATTCAAGTTTCAAGTAGAAAGTGAAAGCACTCAACCCAGAAGGGGGCATGGGAGGGTTAAAGGAGAAAACACAAACACTACAGAATGAACCTCAAGGCGCTCTAAGAGCGGTGCTTGTGCGAAAGTACTACTACTTGAGATAACATATTCCGTTGAAGCACATTACTCGTTTGGTATTTCAATCACCTCACAATGTTCTAGAAAGTTCTTGAAGTTTCTTATATGCAAGATATTTGATAATCAAGTCTTTTTTATTTTTTCCGAGACATTTCGGTTTTTGTCAAAATTGAAAAAACTGTCTGATGTGATTTACAAAATCGATTTTTGAAAATTTGAGAAGGAACAAATTTCTAGAACATCATACAGCAAAGTCATCTCGCAAAAAAGTGATTGTTACACCAGAAAATAAATCATGTTCTTCAGCAGAACTTGACTTACATGTTATTTAAACTGGGCATTTCGAATATCCATTTTCGAGAATAGTATCAGAATTTACTTCTTTTCTTGTTCCGGTTGTAACGTAAGTAATATTCATTACTGATTTGTCGACGTTTGCTATCTCCTGCCTCCTTCTTCAAAACCCTTTGGCTTTGTTAGTTGTGTTCGATACTTTTTCAGTCAGTATAGTCGCAAGCTCTCTAGCAGAAACCTTCTAGACATTTGTTGTTTTTGCTAGTGTACGTCAATATCATTCAGCTGTATTTTTCGAATAACTGATGGAATTCGAATCTGAAATGTCTACTCGACAATTTTATTATGATACATGTTTCCGTCTTGTTTGGTATCACTCACTATGGCATTTATCTGCCGAAATACCTCTTCAAAATCTGATTCGTCTACAGTGGGATACCATCACCTTCAAGTACACAAAAAAAAAGATGGGAAAGAGTTTCCATTCTCAAAATCGACCTAACAATTATTGAAATGTATGTTCCACTTTCTGGTAACATATTGAAAACATCATTTTAGAAATTCATGGAAACCAGATTAACAATAAAAATTTACATATTGAAAAACAAAACACAAGTTCTCTCGTGAGTCTGTAACACCTGAACTCCTAACAACTCAGAAAGTGTAAAGATATTTGTATGCAACTGATCAGAGTCATCGTAATGACATTCATTCACTTATTTAAATTCCAGCCAAAAAGAATATTGTTCAAACTGAAGGGCTTATATTTTTGGAATGACTAATTTTTGGGAAAGAAAGTTTTTGGCTTCCTACTACTCTATCTTGATACAAAAAAAATGTGGGAATCTTCCAAATGAAGGAAGGAAGCAATCATTTTTAAAAGAAGTAACTCTAAACATTCATGTGTAGATCATCCAAAAAAGTAACTTTCAGACACAAAATTCTTTTTTTTTTCAAAAAATTACTCACTCCTAAAAATATAACCTCCTCAATTTAAATTTGTATCTTGTTATAATGAAAGT
>WOGR01006328.1:0-13148 GCA_015342045.1 Leptinotarsa lineolata | reverse complement strand
TATGAATCTTTAAAAAAGAAAAAGACGTGTAGGTGGCGCCCCCTACGAGTAAGAGCAATAAGAACATCAGGTTCGAATTCGACACCTCAAAAACCTCTTATTACCAAGTTTCGTTTGATTAAGTTCAGTATTTCAAAAGTTATTTGAAAAAAACGAAAATAAAAATAAAATTTCAACACCCTGTATCTTGGAAGCGATTCCGGACATTTATTTATTTGGACAATTCATATTGAATATTGTGAGGAATCACCTCCTGAAGTTTGTCAAAGTACTTTTGAATCACCCTGTATACTGCAGAGCATCCACCTCACTCTATTCTATATATACCTGAGTTTTTCATTCTATCTCGTTTGGGTTTTGCATTCAACAGAATCTTGCCTAAATTATTATTACTTATGAACAGTGGCGGATTTACCAGCAGGCTGAGTAGGCTGGAGCCTAGGGCGGTAAATTTCAAAGGGCGGCAGATTTCATTCATGAATTTTTCATTTCGATTCACAAAATTTAAAAAAATTATCACACACACGAAATAAAAATTTATGAAATTGGAGAGAAATAAAAAATTTCAACAAAAATCGAAATTTAATACTAGATACAGTTTAAAATAGTAAATTTCGACATTTCTACGTAAACAATTGCTAAAAGCTTCATTGACTATACTTTAATGATTATGATTTTTTAAAATATCGCAATAGGGATTCGATATTATAGTTGAAATTCAGTTATTTTTACATATTTGCTATTTCTACCTAATAATTATGATATCTACTTACACAATTCAATCTTGATATAATATCGATGGTTTATTCATAATTGATGAAGCAAATTTGCAAATTGCCAAACTGAATTTCAGAAAGTTATTTCTTTATGCTTTAAAATACTGACTGGAATCGACTAATTTTCATTAAATAAAAAACTAGTTCAATATCTCATAGAGATATAGTCTTTTGGTTTGAATCAATCGAATAACTGATATTTGGACGACTGCGACTTGATAATAAAAACATTTTCTCCACAAAATATGAAGTTAGACAATTTGCTAATTAGAAAATTGATAAATTCCTATAATTTTTTTATTAACAGCAGTGACGTTATACAAAAAAATTTGTATGATACATTTGTTAAAAGTGATTTTATTTTGCTCGTGAGTTTGCTCCACTTGCTGACGCTCGTTTTGCAATAATCCCCACTCACAAAATAAAATGCCACTTTCAACACTTGTAGGTAAAACGTGAATAACTATTTTTCCACAAAAACGGCTTTATTAAGAAAACTTGACGATTTAGGTATAGGGACATGATATATCATCTTGAAGCATTTTTCACCATCTTTCAATTTACCGAGTAATATACAGGGGGTTTCATTTGAAAAAATGAACTTTTGACTACTTTTATGCACAATGGAAACAATAGTTATTTTAGCACGCCCTGTATGATATGTTTTGGACCATATTTACCACAATTAATTTTTTATCTCGAAAACAGATGGAGATAGGTATAGGACATTATTAAGAAAAAATATTAAAATACTAGAGCGATTCCAAAAATGTATTAATATACGTGGTGTTCCATTTAAAAAAATATAGTTGCTAGGACTTTTTGATAGAAGTGGTAACGCCGCAATGCTGAAAATATTTTAGATCTATAGAACAGGTAAGGAAATGTAAGAGATGGAATTTTCAGAATAATCATGCTTTGCGTTTTCCAGAAACGTCTAACCTACCATCGACCGTGAGTCACGCTGTATATACAGAGTAAATAAACACGTAAAATTACGTACAAGAGAAACATTAATAAAAACAAGATATATATGGCACATTTTTTTTTAACGACTGTATTATTTCTGATTCATCACAGCAGAAAAAATCAAGACTTTGATGACTTACGACCAGATCATTCACTTGCCTAAGACAGACAGCGATTGAGTGGAGAGTCTGATCTGGTGTCAGCATATGCCTTACGATTTGATTTGCCAGAAAGAATTGAAATTCACAATCCCTAAACAAATTTTTAAAAAATGGTGATAGGAACTCTTACTATTAAACATTTTTTGTTACTAATTTTTTTCGAGTATCTAAAAAAATGTTGAGTATTATGTTTGTATTTTTTATTCAATTTTTTCAGTTCCTTTGAAATCCCTAATATAAAACAAATAAATAAATGAATAGTTCAGGTTCATTATAAATGTTTTTTCTATTGGAAATATTGGATCATGTATAAAAAAGCAAGCCATTGGGAAATTTGTGTTTTTTTGACTAAATAAAACCAATAATCTTAATAATAGGGCAAAAACAGTACAATAGGGTGACAAAAAATTATTAAAAAAAATCCTACATACATTTTAGTAACGATACCACTACCTACTTCAGTGCCAAGAAACAACACAATCTAAGGTCCTCCAGGGCCTCGGAGTCTCCGCCCTGTGACAAATTGGAAGAAAAAGAGAAAGAAGGCAATATGACTATGATAGCGAAACAAATAGAAGTGAAGCTCAACCTTGGAAATCACGAAGTTCCCGAAGATGTAGAGGATTACGACAAAGAAAACTGGGACGATATCTACCAGGTTTCACATTATGCGATGGATATTTTCAATTATCTAAAAGATAGAGAGGTGAGTTGCAAATTTCATTTTTGATGAGCACCAATTCAGGCAATTGTTTTCATTTCATCAGTTATATATTGTTTCTTCGACAAGCCCTGCCTCTAAGATTAACTTCATAAAATTAAAGAGTGAAATTCTGACATATCTTCTGAGAAAATATAACTTTCATTAGGTAATTAACAACCACATATTTCTGGATGAGTAGAAAAAAATTTGAATGAGAATGTCGTGAAATCTGATGAATGTTTCATAAGAAAGAGGGGTTCTGCAAGGGTCAAACGTAGGTCCCTTGCTTTATATAATTTATACAAATGACATCGCAAATGGAGTATATGAAAATGTGATCTCTTACTAGGTATATCTTTCAACTGATGATGGAATACAAGAGAAAGGGTAGTATACCCTAAACCAAACCCTGTGATACACCTAAATTGAATTCTTACATAGGCAAAACTGTCCAAGTTTTTGGAAGGAAGATGTGTTATCTTTTCTCAAGTTTTTTTATTGCGCTTCTAATTAATTCAACAAAACAATTCTAAGTGCAATAAAAACTGTAGAAATGCCAGGAGATTTTCGATAACTCTGAAGAGTTACCTTACTGAAATAAAATCCTACAATCTTAAGATGAGCAGTGTTACCATTTTCCTATGTAACTTGTTTTCATGAAATATCGAAAGTAGATTCTCTGTATTTACTTTCATTAAATTTTCAGAGCCAATTTCAAATACCCGACTATATGGACAGGCAGGTCTGCTTGTCGCGCTGGATGAGATCCCTCCTCGTCGACTGGATGGTAGAGATCCAAGAAAGCTTCGAGCTCAACCACGAAACGCTCTACCTCGGCGTCAAACTTGTCGACATGTACCTCAGCAAGATGACCGTCGGAAAAGAAACCCTACAACTAGTTGGAGCGGCCGCCATGTTCGTAGCCAGTAAATACGACGAAAGGATACCTCCCCTAATCGATGACTTTTTATATATCTGTGACGGAGCGTACTCGAGACGAGAGTTAGTCAGGATGGAAGTCAGTGTTTTGAAAGTGTGCGGATTCGATCTCGGGATTCCGATCAGCTATAGGTTTTTAAGGCGATATGCAAGGGTGAGTATTTTTATCTGTAGTAGAGGTTTGGAATTATGAAGACAAACTCAATTTTTTATCAACAAATATAATACATAAAGAATACCACTGATGATGTTTGCTGTAGAAGCAGGCGAAACGTTTGGTACTTCAGGTTCCAATCAAACACGGCCTATCAGCCCTGAATTGGTTGACTAGCGGCAATGAGATTTCATCAAGATCATTGTGTATATTCAACCTATTTGTAAATGACAAATGTTGTTATTCTCTATAGTGAAATTTTTCTGTTTGCCGATGATCTGAAGATGTTCAAAGTTATTCATGATTCATCTGATACTAACTTATTACAGTGCGATGTATCTAACTTTATATATAAAATCTTTCATCAGCAAGCATAAATTTTTGATATCAAATATTGAATTTATGTATGTAAGGTAAAATACTGACCAAAATAGAGCTCTCGTATTATATTTTTCTGAACTCTCTTAGTTTCCCACATACAGACTGCTTTCTATCGTATAAATAATTTTCAAACCGAAATAAACTGAAACACTAATTAAATTTCCCTCCTAACAACTTTCATTTTGTTTTCAGTGTGCCAGAATAACGATGCCTGTTCTTACATTGGCCAGATACATTTTAGAATATTCTCTTATGAACTATGATACAATCACGATAAGGGATTCCAAATTGGCATCTGCTGCTCTATACCTGGCTTTCAAAATGAAAAATATTAGTGGCTGGACGAAAACACTGGAGTTTTACACAGGTATGTACTTTTTACTTGTTGATCTAGTGTAGTCTTTCTCAAAGTGGGTGATAACGCCCCCTTGTGGGCGCTGGAGGCCTTTAGGGGGGACAGTAAAGGGCACAGAGAAGATTGGAGGGCATTGAAGCGGTGTAGGGGGGCTTCACGGCTTTTTTACGCTTACGCGCGTTTCTTCGTGTAACGCCATCTAGGGGACTAGACAGTAACCATTTCATTTCCGATAGTTGTCAAACTGTACAATAGATGGCGGTAGGCTTCAATGCGAAGCGACAAGTTTTTAGTCTCCATTCTCGAAAGTACTAGGCCCGCCCGCTGCCTCTTAAAAGCGCGCGCGCCATCCAGACAGTAATGTCATTCGACAATATTACAAATACAAGTAAATTTAGTTAGGGGCTAGCTGGGTAAAGTGCTGTACGTGCGGTGGAGAATACTGTGAGTGGTGTCATTAGTAAGTTTTTTATATTCGATTCTTTACTTCGGCATTTTTGAAGACGAAATTATGTCGGAAGCAAAAAAGAAGAAACGGCAGTATAGCGCGGAATATATTAAATATGGAATTATTGAAAATCTCACAAATCCATCTTCACCTATGTGCCTTCTTTGTCAAAAAACATTTTCGAATGAAGCGATAAAACCCTCAAGGCTACAAGATCATTTGAATAAAATGCATTCAGATAAAAAAGACAAAGGTGTGACTTATTCTCAAGAACTAGAAAAGAAACACTCAGCTCAGCCAACTCTGTTTTTTTTTTCGGGGAACAGAAAAACCAACACCGTGAACAAATTTTTATCATAATTACAAACGTTAATGAATTGCTTTGTGTGCCGAATGATAAAAACATCTCTACCAACAGTTGGTATCTATTTTCAATATGCCTCATCAGCGTAGAGACTAAGGTCAACGACCAGCGTTCAGTTCTAAGGCTAAAAACTTTTTTATGACGTCATGGCTATCAAAATGTGTTGAGCTGTAGACGCACCACGTGACTGTCTCGTTTACCGGCAATAAAAGCAGTAATAACTACTGTGCTCTAGAACTACTATTTGCCAGAAATTCAGAGACGGATACAAAATGAGAAACCATATATAATACACTGGAAAAATATTGTGATGAGATATAAATTCCACTGAAGAATATTATATCAGCTGCTACGGATGGCGCTACGGCTATGACAGGACGTCACAAAGGCTTCATAGCGTACTTAAAAAATTAAATTCCAGATGTGCTCGCTGTACATTGCGTCATTCATCGGCAACATTTGGTTGCGAAAAATTTGACTGAGCGCCTCTCTCAATCACTGCAACATATCATCAAAGCAGTCAATAAAATCCGAAACATGTTTTGAATGACAAATTATTTAATCAGCTTTGTGAAAAACTAGTAATTTTTTTAGTTGGTTTTTTGAAATACGGAAAAATCGAAAGTACTTATCCATATCGCTTCTCGAAGTGAAAAAAATTTATTTTTTGGTGCCATAATGTGCCCTGTAATTGGGCCTAGTGCCTGTTTGAACAATAAAAGTTTTTCTTCTAATAAAAATGTTATTTTTCAGGTTACAAACTAGAAGAGTTCAAAAACGTAGCCACACTGCTCAACACTGGCTTACAGAATCCCCCCAAATCTCAACTGATGACGGTGCGTAACAAGTACTCGCACAAAATCTTCTTCGAAGTAGCCAAAACGCCACTCATCTCCAACGATGATCTCTGATGAAAGCTCATTCCGTTGAACCTGAAAAGACCATTGAGTACCTCCTATGAGCATTCTACTGACCTTTTACCACCGTTATTCCTGTGACTCTGACTTTTACCAAATTTTTTACTCATCGTTGTGTTATATTATCAAATACCTGTCTTATGATTCCAAATTATTTTTAAGAAAATATACTAATTGAACTAACACTTTCTTTTTTTTCAAATCGACTGGAGGATGATAGGTTATAGTAGGTTACAGTTTCGCATGCCATAATAGGTTAATGTTTTCTTGTTGTGTTGATAATTTGTAAAAAATATCGGAGATTGATTTTGAGTCTGTACTCGAGTCATTTTGACGAATTGGTTCGAAAAAGTTGGGGATTCTGAAAGCTGATTCATCACTCTCATAGAAGAAATGTGTCAATCTACAAATCCTAGTGTTGTCAAGTTAAATCGATGATGCAGGTGAGGTGACCCTAACTTTTTACAGCCAGTTTACTTTTTGAACTGATTTTACAGTTCACAATGAAACTAACCAAACTATTTTTATTTCTGAGGTAACTTGGAAGAGTTTTTGACAATACAGAGTATTTGGATATTCTCGTAATTATCTTTTTTTTTATGCAAAAATCAGTTTTCTATATTTTTTAGTGCAAATGAGGTCGTTATATGACTTCTAGTTGTGAATTTATTTATTTTTTAATGTATTATACTGTTGAAAGATGTATGACCCCGCCTGTCAGAACTTGTTCTGGTTGCGATGTCCTATTTTATGAAATAAATAAATTTTAAAAAACGAACTGCTTTTTGTGTAATTGATGAGAAGACGTCAGTCAGGAAGGAGGAGTAATATTAATGATATTTATTTTCCTTTTGACATGAAATAGTCAAATCAGAAATGAAGTAATTTCATTCCTATAGTACGTGGGCATACTTGAAGACTGGCTTTAAATCAAATTATCTAAATGAACAATTTATTCAGGCCAGTCTCATCTCACCTACATAGTAGGTTTATGGACTGACACCTATCAGAAAACAACTACTTCCCTGGCTAATACCACGAAGGGCGTTGGATTATATCTGACAGGTGTCATTGCAGGATTCTTCACAGAAGTAATACCTGCATATGCTGTTGGCGATACAACTTCCTGAATCGATTTTTAATTATTGGAACACACTTGCCGAGCGGTTTCGAGCTGTTTGGTCACTCGTCAGTGCAAGGTAGTGTACTCCACTCAATGCCCGTCGCCATCTTTAATGCTGCACACACCTTGTGTACCTCCTACGCTGCACACACCCCGTATTTCATGTGTTTTGAAACCACACCCAATTATCATTGTTCTCTTATCATTCCAAGCGAGCTCGACTCTCATTATCAGCGATGACGCCACCGCTAGTCGAACCATACTGATACCTTCAAAATCATAATTGCAAATTTGTTGCTCTTTTTTCGGGGAACAAAAAACCAACACCCTCGTCGTTTTCATTACCATATGTCGAGTCGTTCTAACCCTTTATGCTTGATTTTGGAACTGGCAATACTTCCCCATAAACCAACGCTTTATGTCAACAACGACACACCATCTTTGACGCTAACACACGCCCTGTATAACCAATGGTTCTCTCTTGTTATCAGTGATAACACCCAGCCATTCGAGCCATACCGCAATCTTTAATAATATTTTGAACTGAACAAATTTTTATCATAATTACAAATGCTATTTGTGTGCCGAACGATGAAACCATCTTTATTAACAGTTCGCACATATTTTCAATATTCCTCATTAGCGTAGAGACTATGGTCAGAGACTACCACAACAACGACCAGCGTTCAATTCTCAGGCTAAAATCTTTTTTATGACGTCATGTAAGCGCACCACGTGGCTGAGTGTCTCGTTGACTGACAAGCGGTGACAAGTTGAAAAAAGCGGGCCATGTGACTGGGTTTGGCTGACGAGCGGGAAAGTGTTTGAAACACACTATGTGACTGCTGTAATTGTCTGTCTACTTGGAATGGCTAGTCTGTCTGCCTGATTGCGCGCCTCTTCTACTCTATTGATTGTCCCCTGTTGAGATCTCTAGTTGAAGGAGGTAGTAAACAAGGATATGAACTCTCAGTCAGTCCGAGTGGTTGAAAAATGAGGTCTGTAGGTCCTTAAAATTATTTTTGAGCTCTCTTGTGGTTCAGCATTCTCTACATGTGTTAGGCAGTCATTGTTTTATTGCCGAATAATTGTTCAATGTAGGTTGGTATACTCGATACAGTTTCTTCATCTCCAGGAACAATCAATGCTAATAGTTCTCTTCTCTTGATGTTATGTACTCGAGAGGAAACTCGAACACTCTGAACTGTCATGCTGATTTCCTGAAAAAAAAAACACTTCATCCCTTGCTAGGTTAGAAATATTGTTTGGAGATATTGATTATTACAATGAGTTCTCAAGTAAAATTTATTCAAATTTTGCATTTGGTCATCAAACGCATGGTTGACAATTCAGAACTACATATCTTCCAAACAAGTGATTCATTTTTAAAATGCAAACAGTAGTACATCGGGAATCGGGAGTCTTTTTCGTTCTACCCCCATTCCTAATGAAACATTCGGGGGATGACAACCTCGCTGAGAAAGACGATGGTTTTGCAGGGGTTTCCAAATCGAAAGTTGCCCAAGTTGTCTGTCTCACGAACAAACTTGATGTGTTATAATGCACTAGTAACTCAATTTGTTTAACTTTCGTGTGATCACTAACTTTCATGGGCATGTGATAAAACATGTGTACAGGAAATTTGCACGACGGATAATTGTGTTGAAGCATTTTTTCAGATTGGTTGGCCAAGAAATGCAGGTTTTCATGACAGGCATCTCATTCACAATTGCTCTAGACATTGTCAAGTGCGATTAGAAAAAATACGAAGTGTTTCAGTTGCCCTTAAAGCAGATACCACAAAATTGCTCTGCTCTCCGGATTCATCTCATTAGTGGTGAACTTCGTTCTTATTGGTTGGATTGAATGACCTAATACAAACACAATCACATGTGTATCCAGATTTCAATAATGTTGATTCTCTTTTCCTCAATCTCAGAATGATTTAGATATTTCTGAATTTCTATCCACCTGCCTATATATTCTTGGATAGTAACTCTGTGTTCTATTGAGGACGAGGGTCACTTGAAACGCGATACTGTGGGTACTTCTCCAAAGTACTGCTGATTTGTCGGTATGCCCCTAGCGAAAACTTTTTTTGTTTTCAGAGAACCTGTTACTTATACTTCTTGTCGTGATTCCGAAGTAGACTATTATACACCTACAAAGAATCCGGTGAACCTATGAGAAGTTGAACTACCAGTCATAACAAAAAAGGAGGTCAATTGAAACTTGTTGGCTGTGGTGCCCACTGAGATGCTATTGGATATAATAATTTAAATCTAGTTCGGGTTGAATGGGCACCTCATTACTTCAAATAACTGTAGCAAATTTCAACCAAATGGGTGTAAGGATATTTAAGATGATTTATAAGTACTGTTTTTTATTAAAACGTCCAACGCCCTGTATCTCAGAAACAAAGCAACTCCGGACATATGTTCATGCAAACTTTTTAAAACGATCTAACGAATCGCTCTCTGAAGTTTCGTACCGTAGTTAGGAAACGCCCTGTATTGCCAATACACTGGGAAAAGTTTGACTTTCTGATAATATAGGTGGTCTGTTTCACTATTTCTCACCTGCTTTTGAATGATTATAACATTTATACTCACAGAAATTATTGAGAAAATGTTCATTGAGAAACGTTGATGGGAATTGTTTTTTTGAAAATTTACTGGAGAAATGAAATTCAATGCAATTCTATCAGATTCAATACATGTTTTGAGACGAAGGATGATAAGTGAATGTCACCTGTCTCTCAGTTCAGTTTGAGTTCGTCTACACCAAAAGTCAAATTGTTAGAAATTCAAAAATCTGCATACTCTGGTCGCCGGTAGAGTTTCAAAATCATCAATGAAGGCTAACTTTTTTTTTAAGAACATTCCTTCTAGTTTATTCATTTAGTATATCGATACCTACACCGTAAACACTCAATTTGTATAGGGAAAACCTGAAAGACGAAAATGTTACAAGAATTCTTGGAATACCCATCGTCCATCAGGTAGCAGCAGATCACTCCTCGGAAGAATGAAACTACACCCCTCCAACTAGCCACTCGCCCACCTCACTTTCAGAATCAACCACAACAAGAACACCCAGAAACGACCACTGCAATGAACAAGGACACCCCCATGGATATCGAAAAACAAACCCCATACCAATGGAAAGCAAAGTAAACTAGGAACCCGAACCCTGAAGAGGCATAAGCCTATAACAGGGCCCCTATTATACTTAATACTCATTTATTGTAATTACCAAACCAAAAATGAATAAAAGCGTTGTTCAGTTCAGTCATTGTGAAGATATGGGGGATACTGTTAAATTATTATTGAATGAGTTAAAATTAGAGAATGAAGTTTTCGATGATGTTGTACTTCTTATCTTACTTTTAGGTGGGTTCACTAAAGAGTATTTATTTTTTTGAGTCATAAACAATGGAAACAAAACTATAATAAAACGAAATGAGATCAACTTAGATTAGTTCAAGTTATTTTTTCTGTCGGGCGTCCCGAAATGTACATATTTTTTCATTTTTTATTTTCTAAAAATAATTAATCAATTTTCATTTGATTATTTTTAATTTTCAGACGCACACCTTTTGACAATATTCTCAAAAATATAAATTTATAAACTCACTAAGAATGTATACAAAGAGCAAACTATGCGTTTGTCCACTCTTAATATTGTGAATGATTATCAGAGAATTGAAATGAAATGGCTAATTCCTCACAAATTATCCACGTCCTCTAGAGTTTTTTATGTTTGTTCGGATCACGAACTTTCCACTTTATATTTTCTACACATTTCATTCGAGAATTAACCAAGTGGAATGAAATTGTTCTAATAACTAGAAGAGAACTGGCACCGTCTTATTTTATCTTTTATGTTTACAGACATTGTACCAGTTAACGAAAATCTAATCATTCCATTCCAGAAAATACAATTAAAGTGAAGCTTCCGGAAGATGGAATCGAAAAGAAAACTGATGACTTTCGCAAGATAAGAGATATATTCTGGAATTCTACTCACAATGAAAATACGCTGGTATATCACAGAGGTGGAGGAAAGTGAAAGATCATCCATCAGGAATTGAATCATTAAAACTGGAGACGAAGTTTCCAACATAAAAATCACTTCTGTGAATGAGGGGTGAAATTCCTTCCGAATCGGTTATGTGTTCTTCAAAGGTAGAGCATTTCAAATAAGACAACCCTCCGAACACAAACTCTGATGAGTGCAATAACTACTTTTGTAGAGTGGCAGAAGACATCAGAAGAGAATTGAACGAATCCGATATTCGGGCAAATCTAAAAAACTTCTGCAACTTCCAAACTCAATTTTTTTCTCCCCTGTTACTTCTTGGGAAGTTTCAGCTATAAACAATTACAAAAAATCTAACTGTTCCGATATATACGAACTAAACAGCAGAATTCTTAATGAGATTTATTTTCAGAGCCCCTTACTAATTTAATCAATCTGTTTTTTATTCGGAACCCTCCCGGATATATTTGAAATAGCAAAAGTTATTTATATCAATTGGAGCGGAGACAGAGACACTCCTTTAAACTATAGATCAATATTAACAATATTTTCAATAGGGAAAATAATTGAAAAAAGGGTCAGTATCAGACTTAAATCTTATATGGACAAACACAATCTTTTGAACCAAAAACAGTTCAGTTTTAGGAGTTGTAAATCCACAGTTCAAGTAGTTGAGGAGTTGGTTGGGGATATAGTACACGGTTTTGAGGCGGGCCGGGTAACTGCAGTAACTATGTGTGACCTAAGCAAGGCGTTCGACTGTGACACGAATTTCTCTTGCAAGAACTTGAATACTACGGAATTCGAGTTATAACAATGAATTTTTCAAGTCATATCTCACAGACAACAAGCGTACTCTAATGAAAATAAGTTTGGTTTACAGATGGTCAAATACGGAGTGCCTCAAGGGTCGGTCTTGGGACCTACTTCATTTATAATAAATGTAAATGATATACTGTATAATTTATAGCCTTCCTCATGCTCACTTTAAAATGAATGAAAACACTCCTTGTCTAATTTCCACTACGTTTATTTATTCTTACGACCGCTTTCGGGGTTTAGCCCATTATCAAGTAAAACTAATCTACTATTTTTATGGAGTGTGTACACGAAATATACAAGGTTTTTCATGATGAGCGTTAATTAGCCGTTTCTGACAAACTATTTAACAGATCAACCTGAAAATTTCACAGTATGCATAAATCAATATGTCCTACACGCCTGAAATATTTCAGACGAAGCGGCGTTGTCACTTCTACCATAAAGTAGCGGCTTCTCTGATTTTTCAGATGGAACACCCCATATATAATATCTTATTATGATTCATTATCACTTTGTCAACAAATTCATATACTATTTTCCTATACCTATCTATTACCGTTTAGAAGATATAAATTGATTTCGATTTTTTTCTACCAAACATAAACTTTTATAAATGCTGATAATCTTGAACTCTCTTGCACTAAAACGATCGAATTTGAAATGGAGTGAAGTGATACTATGAGGATCTTCACTCCGAGTCATATTTTCATTTGCCTCGTACAGGGTCTTCAAAAAATGCAGATACTTTGATCCCATGAAAAAATGAGTGGAAATCAATTTTTTCAAATAGAACACCCTGTATATTTCAACATTTTTGAGCTCTACATCCAATTTTAGATTAATTTTGTTCAGATAATACTATTTCTATTTTGAACTGTTTTCGAGATGAACTGTTTCAAATGGAAACTGACGTGGTTTTCTTGCTCGTTTTTTTGAATTCATCACTTATTTTGGATATTCAACATTTTTTTAAACTTATTAATATTTCTTTTTGA
>WOGR01006327.1:0-13148 GCA_015342045.1 Leptinotarsa lineolata | reverse complement strand
TACATTGTTTGCATTTGTTGCGGTATTTCGGCCTAAAAAGGCTTGAGGAAACTATTACCAATTAATATAATTTCTTTAACCTAGATGGTACAAGATATATATAACAGGGGTAAAAATAAAAACTAAAATGTATCTGTAGTATAGGGTTGGTCCCGATGATAATCATAGAATGTAATGAATGTGTGAATGATAGTTCGAATTTCATAAAAGAACTTGTAGATTTTTTTGCTCAGTTGACTAACGTATTCTGTCCATCTCAGGTTGCAATCCAAATGGATGCCTAAAAACTTGGAATTTGTCGGAATAATGACCTCTTTATTGACTTCAATATCAAATTCTGGAATATGATTATGAAATTGAAAGCATATGGAGTTGGTTTTAGAAAGTTTGAGACGTAATTTGTTAGCAGAAAACCAATCCTGTATGTGGTACATGAGATTTTTTGAAGTGTTATGAAGATTGGCTTGATCAAATTCTTGAACGATTATACTGGTGTCGTCTGCGAACAGTGAAAAGTGTGCTGTAGGAAAATTGAATGTCAGGTCGTTAATATATAATAAAAACAGAGTTGGTCCTAAGACTGAGCCCTGTAGTACACCATTTTTAATGTGCCCCGTATCTGAGTAAAGGTCAAGAAATTGATTGTTTTTTGCTAGGTGTGTTGAAATCGAAATTGAAATCCCCATACATTACAAATTGGTGTTCCTTGAATTTGTTATATGGTTCATTCAGCAAATGCTAAAAATTTTCCAGAAATATTTTGAAGTTACCAAAAGGGCTTCTATACATACATACATACGATAACAATTTTTCTGTCAGTACTATGCATAACAGCAAATTCTATTTCCTTTTCAATTGGTACTGTCTAAATATTCTTGACACTACCGAATCTAATTTTTTTGTCCGCGAATAATATAACTCCGCCATGTGTGTATTGCTCACGTGAGAAATGTGAAATGAGTTCAAAATCCTCTAGTTTTATGTAACTGGTCTCATCCCTCTGCAACCAGTGCTCAGAAAAACATAATATATTAATTTTTATGTTGTTTTCCGTTTCATAATCGTTAAGGAAGATATTAATTTCATCAATTTTGTTTCGTAGTGGCTGAATATTGGGGTGCATCAGGATGAGACAATTCATCGGGGCCAATATAATCCTATTTTACATTATTTGTGCGTTTGCTTTTCCTTATTGGGTTCTTCTCCGCCTGATCCTGCTTTAGACGAGTTTTCGATAGTTGCTGGTCTGGATATTACCCCTTTTGTTTGGTATCGGTTTGCTGTTGATCTGGATGAGAGCGTGATGTTGGAAATTCCCTCTTAATATCCTTTATCGTTATTTTTTATTCTCAACGTAGAGGATGTTGCGCTTCAGGTAGGCAGTTTTCCCAGAGTTTCTTTCCCTTATCAGGTACGGAATTAACGCTTTCCTTTCTTCCATGAGTCGTCCTGTAAAATTTTCGGAGACCGTATAAAGTGTTTCTTTCAGAGCGCTGGCTCTCTGGAAAATTTGGTATTTGATTTAGGCGTTGCTTAATTTGACGAGGGCAGGTCTGTTTTTGCTTCCTTTTTTCGCTCCCAAACGATGAATGTTGGTTACGTTGTTGTTATAGAGGTTTATATTCCAAATTTCATTCACAATCTACCACTTTTTCTCGTATCGAATCCACAGAATCATATTCTTTTTCATCAATTCCATGGAAAATAATGTCGTTTTCCCGTTGAACTCTTTCCAAGGCATCAATTTTGACTTTGAGTGTACATATTTTTCCTTTCAAAATGCGGTTTTCTTCCTTCACTTTCTCCAGATTGCTTTTTATTTCATTTGTATCGTTTTTTATTTCGGTGACTGTTTTTGTCAGCGCCTGCATTGAGTTTATCAGGGAGTCTATTTTTTGCTCCATTGTTTTTTGTGAATTGACTGGCTACGTATAAGGTATTAAATTTGTTTATTATGCACTTTGGGATAGACGTAGGTTATTGGAACTAATTGGTTTGGCATATTATTCTAGTTACTTTGTTCACTCCAAAATTCCGGGTTATCACCATTGTTTTTACCACTTTACTTGAGCGTTTACTTGGAGCTCTCAGATATGCATCTAAGTCAATTGAATATCACAATATCAATAGACCTCGTATATGGCGGATCTTCAACCATTTTTATTCCAACTTTCATCACCTCGTATCTGCGAAACTATACGGAGTTTCAAATATCCGTTCATTGAGAACATTCCTTCATAAAATAATAATAATAATAATAATAGTAATACAAAAATCACCTCCTCAATTCATTGGCAGTTCTTGTATAAATGAAAGAATAAAAAGGAACGGTTTTGGAATAAACTCAGAAGCGTGCAAGTCATTTAGGAATCCACTGAAGACGTACCAATTTTTACTACTCCTCTTACGAATGCCTACTTTCTGAAAACATTAAACAGAAAAAACTTCACCGTGTTAAATACTTGTTACTTGTTTTTGTGTTTATTCTATATGGTTTTTTTTACAAATCGGTAGGTGTCCTTGCACACTCTACATTCAGGAAGTACATAATGAATGTAAGAAGAGAGAGAGAAGGTAATTGATATACACCTATTACTAAAAATAATGAAATGGAAACATAATACTGTATTATAAAATTAATGGGAAAATCATGTAAATTCCGATGTGCAAAGATTGCTATTGAATTCTTTTATTTTCAGTACCAAAAGCTAATAGTCGACTGAAATGTATGTTTTAACTCGAAGTCATACCGGGTATATCAAAATATAGAATCATGCTTTCAATCTAGAAAACAATATTTTGCTAACTATGACTTGAAATTTCCCCCGCAATTTTTTTCTGAAACAGTTCTTGTTTAGTTTTCATTGGCACACCCTGTACTTTCATTTTCCATTTGCGTCTTTCAGGAAACTTTCCTATTACTGTTTGTTATTTTACTTCTCAACAATGCAACTCTCATTTAATTTTAACAGTGAATGTTTCTGTGAATATCTGAAAGCTGCATTTCACTTCAAAACTTATCTGTCTCCAACGCTATCACAATGATTAGCGCCTTCAAAGATATACGCCCCTGAAATTTCATCATTACCTCAGGCAATTTTACATAAGTTGCAAACTCCTTGCAGTTCAAATTACCAAGTACCTAGTTAATGACATGTCGTTATTTATTGTGACATAGTTCTAATGAAGATATCAGCAGCGTTTCTGTTAGGAGGAGATCTTCCAAAATCAATGTTGTTTGTTATGATGGAATTGGTCGACTTTTGATGAAATCAGGTCATGAAAATCTACAGCGTTTTTGAGTGAAATTTTCACTCAACAGTTTACAAAACCGAAACACGTGTTTCGCTATACCAGGGTTGTCCCAGAAGTACCCGGCCTGACCTAGAGATGGCGGTAGTTGTTTGAGAAAAAATCTTCTATAATATCCTTAAATTTCGTTTTTGAATGAGCGCACGCCTATGGTAAAAGAACGAAATCAGCTACGCACTTCGTTTCGTGGTCATCGAAAACGTTGTGCATTTATAAATAAAAGTAGTGGGAGTTGACTTACTGGTTGATTTTTACTGTGACTGAAGTGAAGAAGCGGGAATGAGGTGACATTTTGTTACCAATGCGCACATGGTGATTTAAACCTACGAAAGCCAGTCACTCACTGGCATGTCGTCGGACCCCGCAGACGATAAGTCACCCAACTGTCACTTGTTCAAGTGCGCGCACCACTCTATGGGTTCATAAGCACGGTGACAGTAAACATAAAGTCACGGTGACAAAAGTCACCAGTGCGCGCTAGCTCTAAGACTAGGCGCAAATTTAACGGGTGTGAGGTGACCTGCACGAGCCGCATGACACGCACGTGCGCACACGCGTAGCGTGGATGATCCCCAAATTGAAAGCAGTTTCGAATTGCTTTTGTTGAGTTCGGAATCAGAATCCGATAATGATGCTGAAGATGAACTTTTGCTTCATTGTTTGCTTGTCAATAATAAAGTGAAATTACCCTGCAAGTCAACGGAAATTGGTTTTCATGGGTTACAAAACATCGCGCTGTGCTGCGTCACCCCACACGCGTTCAATTTGCGCCTAGCCTCAGTCTGCGAGCACGAAAATCGCGACGGCCGAGAGACAGCGACCGCCGGGCGGAGTGGGGCGACGAGGAGAAGTATCTCGCGTGGGCACGAAGCCACAGAATAGTAAACAATCAGAATTGTAAGTGACCATTGGCGGAAAAAATTGCACATCGTCGTGGCGCATCCTAATATTTGTTTTAATTGACATGTTGCTGGTTGCATTGAGCCAGTCGATTGTTAGCTCCATCGTTATGATATTGTGTTAATTGTACCTGAACTCGAGAAATTGTTAATATTTTGTTTGAAATGGCGAAGCGTGTTGTTAGTGGCGGATGTGTATGTGTACCGCAAGGAACTGTTTCAATAATCATTACAAAAACAGTTCTCGAAGTTTTTCTCGTTTTCCCACATATCCAAAAAGTCTTAATAGTTGTAAGCGATATAGTTTCAAATTATATAAAATTCGTTAATTTTTTAGGTATTGTCCTTGAAAAGCCTTTTTCCATATTAATAATAGAAAAATTGTATTTTGAAATCAGAGAGTTTCTCCTATTTTTATACCAGGACAGTGAATCAGGATTGCCTTGAAAACTTTTTTTGCGAAAATTCGGCAACAAAATGGAAACTACTCCAGTTCAATTTGTAAGGTCTTTCAAAAAAATAATCTGTTTGGATATTATGAATTGCGAGACAGAAAATTGTGGAGGGGACACAGATGAAATATTATTAAGATTTGTTGACCTCAATCCTGAACAAGGAACTTATCCCATACCAAAAAAAAAAATAAATGAAGTTATAGATACAGATTACCAACATTCAGATCTTTCACAAAATAACTTTCTGAGATACGTGAATGGTTATTTGATCCAAAGGTGTTTGAAAGTCAATTCTTGTGAAATTTGTAAAAATGATGCCAAGGCTCATCAAGATTTAAATGACTCCAGTTCATTTTTTTGTTATTTCAAAGCATATCAAAATGGAGACTTGTGGAAATTTACAAATGCCCCATAATAGTTTTGTAATGTATCTTTCCAACCTGGATTTTGTTTTCCAACAATATTTTGAAACACTTTCCTCTCATCGACATAGATATTCTTTATATTGCAATTTGCAAAAATTAATTTTGAACACCCTAGTGAACATTTTCTGTACACTTTTCTCATCAACCTGTTTGGTCGATTGGGAATATTTTACTCCTCGAAATATGCTAATGGAAATTTCAAAAATATTAGTTCTAAATCTAGCAAGGGGAAAAAGACAAAATAATTTTTTGACGACACAAGTGAGTATTTCATTTTGTCATTCACAAAGTGTTTGTGTTGAGTATTCTTTGATTTTATTTATTTAAACATTTTATTTTATTCTATTTACCCTTGAAATATTTTTTCATAATTATACTGTGTATTACTTTATTTCCAATATTGAAGTCAAGATCCATTAGTAAAATTTGTTTAGAGTTCTACTCCAGAAGTGTTTATGCCTTTCATTTTTTCAAGTACCCTTCCCCACAAAACAAAAATATTCAAAGATGTGAATAAATAAAAATTCAAATATTTTCAGAATACATTCCCAAAAGTTCTTCCAGAATATCTGGGATGATATTAGGACTAAAGACTGTCCTAAACTTTTTTGTACATATTGGGCAAAGCCGACCCTCAGCTTTATACCAGAATGTCATTATCAAGGTCCCTGAAAACACTGAATAAAGATCAAAGGCGCCGCTTTGAACTTCCAATTCTGATTATTTACTACTACTACTACTGTGGTAATACAGGGGTATCATTACTTGTCCTCCAATGCTGTTGGCATTTGGCATTGTCTGAATAATTTGTGTTGTTCCTGAAAAAATATCATCGCCTAACAGAAAACCAACGGATACGTTATCAAATGTGAAAAATAAAATGAATGTCACTACAGGTAACATTAAATAAAGTTAAAAAAATAACTATTTCAGCACAAATATTTATTTTGTATCAATTTCTGCAAATATTGTAGAAGTAAAATATTCCACCACAAAAAAGAAGTTGTCTAGAAGAGCGCCAGTAACTGATATTCCCGAGTATGAGTATTCCAATATTAGACGGATCATTTACAACTTTCATAAGACGGAAGGTTGTCGTATTATGGTAAAAAAGTTCCAATACAAATTAATGACGTTTTGGGAATTATGGCTTCCGAAAATTAGAAAGACATCTACAGAAACCTGCATCGATTGTTATTCCATGTATTCAAAAAACGCAACACGTGTTTCGCCATACAATGGCTTCTTCGGTCGTGTCTTTACTTTGTTCCATGTCGGTTATTATTCATTTGTAGTTCTGATTTATCTTGTAGGAAGTTTACCAAGAGTTGTCGATCTCCGGACGCGAAAGTAACATTGAAATCTCTTGTTAAAATTAGTGGCAACGTATGATAGTTTTCTCCAAAATATTCAAAATCTTCTCGACCGTAAATATGTGTTCGCATCTCTCTCGTGCCCCTGCAGTAATATACGAAACATAACTCTTTTTCTGTCTTCACTAACTTGTACCTCCCTCTCAACTTTCGTTCTCCTCACCCGATCACATTTTCCGCAACGCTCACATTCACGTTCTTACTCCACAAGTCAAGCGCGCCTGAAGTTTTATTTCAAAAATCCTTGTGCAATGTTCCTCAGAGAATTAGAATCAAGCGTAAGGGCATCCTAGCTAAAACCAATTAGCAGAATTTTGTTTCGATACGGGCAGGGTGACTACCTGCAGGCAAATCTGGCATATATTTGTGCAATCTTCTTCAAGTACCACTTGCAGTGGTACTTGTAAAAATCAAGAATGATTATTCTTTATTCATTTGAGAATAACCACCTACGTACATGTATGTTTCAATATTGTTGCACCTCAAGACAACCGGCTGGGTTGGACAAGCTAATTAATTCTTATCATTCATTAGAAACTCTCCAACACGAATTTATACGTTCTATATTATTCATACAGTATGCAAAATATTGCATTTGATCCAGTTCTGAGCTGTTTGAAGCAAGTCCTTTTAACTTATTTCCAAATCGATTGCAAAATTTGAACTTAACAGACAAGGAGCGAGTAAAAACGTGGAAAAATGCGAGTAAAAACGTGGAACAATTTAAATAAAAAATTCAAAGTGTTTCATAATATTCTACATTACTACAAAAGACCAATTTAATTATCCATGAAATTTGTTTTACTGTCGAGCAGTTTTAATCTATTATTAACTTGTTGAGCACTGTATGAAATGTCAAACGCTGACAAATCCACTCGTCGCGGTTAATTATCGATGCGCAGTAGTACTAAAAAAATTAAACTGAGATACAAACATCAAAGGTTTAAACGAGGGTGACACTACTGATAATTCCTGTACACAAATTAACATCTATATCAAACGCATCTCATATTATGTCTATAAAAATATTTAATAAACTTCCCATATTCATTAAGAAAATTTCTAATGTCATTGATTTCAAATATAGCGTTAAAAGTATTCTCTACAACAGTGTTTCTCAGTCTGTGGGTCGCGACCCCTGGGGGGGATCGCGAAGCCTTACTCGGGGGGTCGCCGGCTGAAAGAAAAAGGCAAGGTTCTAATACTACAATAAAAACACAATTTCAGTGAGAAGGGTGGGCTTGTTTATTTTTCAAAAGTTTATCAAATCGTGGTGCTATTTTTGAAACGTTAATAATCAAATCATTTTCTAATTCCACTCTATTTCTCTTTTTGGTTTTAATGTCTACCATTGCAGAAAATGTAGGTAGTGAAGACACGCCAGAAGAAGCCATTGTATGGCGAAACACGTGTTGCGTTTTTGTAAAACTGTAGTGAAAATCTCACAATAAATTTTTTTTTGAATACGTTAGAAAATGTCAGTTTACACAAATATGAAGTGGCGAATGGCACTAATAATTTTAAAACTTCCCTGGCCAGCTCTGGGTATTTGTGTTTTCTTTTCATCCAAAATACGTCGACACTGCGAATAAAATTCCATTTTAAGCATGCCATCAGCAGCTAAATCTAGAGGACATTATTTCATATTTGTGGTGACATCAGCCAGATCTATGGACTTGTCCAAAAAAGGGTTTAAAATCCACCTATGACCATTGTCAGCTTCAGAGTGCAAGTCTGGAAAGTACGTCAAAATTTTCTCTTGTAAATTATGCAAGCTCTGTATCATGCAAGGAATATGAGCCCTTACTACAAGGCTTTGGTATGATGCCTTATCTTTTACAATCTTGTAAACATTCGGAAAAGACTCAAATATATTGTTTTGAAGAGTGGTTGACCACAAACGAAGTTTTGTGTGAAATGCTTTGACTTTATCTTTAGCTGTTAAAATATATTCTTCTTTACCTTGGAGGTTCTTGTTCAAATTATTGAGGTGGCTAAAAAGATCTGCAAAAAATGCTAATTTCAAGAGCCAAATAGGGTCAGAAAAACGATTAGCATATTCAGATTTTGCATCATGTAAGAACATTAACAATTCAGCACTCATGTCTAGAACTCTTATCAATACCTTTTCTTTGGATAGCCATCTGACCTCTGTATAATAAAGGAGATTTTGATGAAGGGAGCCCATATCTTCACAAACGATTCTGAATATTCGGGTTTGCAAGGCCTTAACTTTGATAGAATTCACAATTTTCATTACCTCTTTGAGCACGTCATTTAAATCAGAAGGTACTATCTTAGCAGCTAGAGCCTGTCGATGAAGAAAACAGTGTGTCTAGGATACATTCGGCATTATCGATTTTAATTTTGCAATGAGTCCGCTATTTTTGCCAGTCATAGCTTTAGCGCCATCGCTACAAATAGCGATACATTTTTTCCAATCAATATCGTAGTCGCAAGTGCTTTATAAAAACATATCGTACAAACACTGGCCAGTAGTGTTTGCAGGCAGTGCTTTGCAAAACAAGATTTCTTCCACGATACTGTCATCTGCTTCAAAGCGCACAAATGCTACAAACTGAGCACAATCGGAAACACCTATAGATTCGTCAAACTGCAAAGCAAAATGTTGGCTGTTCTTTAATTTTTCGAGTATTTGTTCTTGAATATCATTGGCCATATCGTTTATTCTTCGTGAAATAGTACTGTTCGAAAGTGGTATGTTTTTTAACTTGTTTGCCTCCTGCTTACTGACCATAATTTCAACCATATCAAGAGCTGCTGGCAAAATGAGATTTTCAGCAGTTGTATGTGGTTTCCCTGCTCTAGCAACACGATATGCGACTTTGTAGCTAGCTAATAATGCTGAATCGTCGGCCTTGGATGCCTGAAAATAAACCAGACAGTATAAAAGTGAATAGTCAATAAAAATTAAGCACTCGGAACCTTTGCACACTAAAATTAAGTATAATAAAAAGATTACGGAACCGGCCTGATTTTTTTTAAATATCTGTATGTCTAAAATTAAGTAATTTTGCGTTTAAATTTTTTTAAATTGTCCAAAAATGTTGATTTATGAAGGTTTGGAGTTACCAGTTAAAGAGAAAGGTAAATAAATACTAATGTATTACATTTGTTTGTAGCGCCAAACATGCGCCATATTAAAAATCGTTTTTGACAAAAATGGAAATAGTAAAATAACTTTATAATGAGTCCACATCCCTATTAGAATAGACTCGACTTGAGCTTATGGCTAGCACATTGAGGGTCTTAACAACACTGTGGAGACTAGTAAAACACTATTTTATTACTAACCTGAATTATAGTATTTTTCTGCTGACTAAGAGCTTTCAACTTTCGTTCAGAGAAATCCAACGGCTTATCAGCTTCTTTTTGATGCTTGGTTGACGTCCGTACTCGTCGGTGACTGCGTTTATCTGAGTCAGATAAGAGTTGAAACAAAAGAACATTGCGGGCGGCGGCGGGTGGCGCGCGCAGGGCGCTTGTCGTCGCAATGACAATAACTTCCGCAGTATTTTTATTTGGCAACGCCGCGTAAAAGCAAAAGAGATAGAATTATATTCTGTTTCACTTTGATTGTGATATCATGCGACAAAGTATATTGTGCAAATATTATTCATTTTCTTGTTGTTATACATCTTTATTTATTGAAATATCTGAAATAACTTTAAATCACACAAAGAAAATCTTTCATTGAAAAGGTAAAAGATTCTAATTTAATACCTTTTTCGTGTCATTGTCACATGTTAGTTACATAGTACTTTTTTCTTAATTATTAATTAATCTCATCACTAGCTCTGAAGCTAAAGTTTTATTGACACACAATATTCAATTAATTTTTATCTTTCCATTGAAATCATTTTCATATAAATCTGCACACTAATTCTAAAACCGATAGTACTACCTTAAGTCGCGCGTAGTCTTACCAACTTACTGTTATTTACTTTGAAAACTCGAGGCTTCTTGCAGAGTGTGGATCTGAATAATAGATAAATGTACCAAAATATAAAAAAACCATTAACGAAGACTTTTGATTAAATTAAATTATTTCTTTTTCTTTCTATGACATAAGGGGGTCGCCAGAATTTTTCAACTTTTAAAGGGGTCGCGAAATCAAAAATAATAATAAACACTGCTCTATAAAAATGCCTTTTACTCACTTGATGAATATTTTCAAACTGATCTGGCTGCTTGACACTATTGTTTGCTTGTTTACTATTCTTCTGTTTATACTATTTTTTTGTTCTATATGATTATCTCCTACAACTACTATTGAATTATTTGTGTACTTTATGTATATTCCATATTTTATCACTTGATTCTTTTTAACTCCTACTTTTACATGTTGTATGTGACGATTTCCATGCTTGCAAAAAAGTCTCAGGAAAATGAAGTATTGATTGATTGATTGGTAATAGTAAAGATGAAAAACAAAATGTTTCGTGAGCCTGATGAAATTTCATCTGCTATTGTAAAACAGTTTGGCATTTTAATTACATTTCTTTCAGTTAGGGACATTCAGATAGAAAATTTTTATATGAAACTGAATTTTCAAGAAACACTTCATTGTGAGATTTTACTACACTGTTTTATAAAAACGCAACACTTGTTTCGCTATAAAATGCCTTCTTCAGGTGTGTCTATACTAATATATTACAATACATACACCCTGAAAATGGTCTAATAGCGACTTCATCAAATGATTAACTATTGTGTCCCTATTTTTGAATTCACTGAATTCAGTTTTTCTGCTTTATGCATTTATTTTATGATTTCTCATGTGTTAATCACACTTATTTCATTTCATACATCACATATCTCTGGTCACATATGAAAATTCTGAAATTCTTGAATTCTCACAAAGTATAAGTCAATCTACTAAATATTTTACTCAATTTCAATGTGAATTCTTTTTTGAACTGTTTATTGGATTTTTTCTTTTTTTTAATATTTTCACCTGATTACTTATTTGAGAGTTCACAGATTATTGATGGAATAAAAAATTCAAATTTGGAAATAAGAGGAATATAGAATAAGTTTCCTGAAAGATTGTATTTGTGGTATGCAAACAAATAAAAAACTGAATTGAACGAAAAGTGTGTGAGAAATATTTCCCGATTTTAGCCGGAAATAATTAGTCATTGTTTTTAGATTTTTATGGACTCTCTATTCTAACGATTCTGGAACATACATTACTAGAACTGAGTTTCAAAATGCACTTCAAATTGAAGGTAAGTTACCGCCACCAGATGGCTCGACCAAACCAAATTTGTCATGGGATCGAACCATCATTTCCCTTTTTGGAGTAAATCAAGACAAAGTTACTTTTGAAGACTTCAAGGCTTGGATCATCTACAACAAAGAAGCAACAGTTTTGTCCAAATGGTAAGAATAAATGAATAAATGTTATTGTTGATTTCAAGAAAAAATGGAATTTAGAATATTCTTCAGTTTATTTAATTTGATTTGAATGTTTGATGAAGAAATATGGTAGGAAATAAACAGAAACATTTCAGTTCATTTATAGAGAAAAACTATACATAATTGTTTCTATTAATTTTATATAATCGTTTGCACAAAATTTATAAATATGAGAAATGCAAAGTTGGAATTTAAGAATGTTTTTTGGGTTGAGTGGAAAAATAACTCCTTTCCTCGTATACGAGCTGAACTCTGCCTTTTGACATTTTTTTTCTAAAAATGTACTGAGGCTTTCATAATGGAATAGTGTAACTTTTAATGAGCCTAAGTGCCAGTTTCAAAAATTTTTTCCTAAATAAGGTATATGTGCCATTGACAGTCTGTGCATGAACTCGCTAACAACTAAGGTATGCTTGATTGTATACCTCTAAAGCATGTAACATTTTATGAAAATTTTATTGCAAAAATGGAAAAACCAGGGGAAATGTGAAGCTGAGAAATTGTTCTTAAACTCTGAAAGATAGACCTATTTCTAGTATTTATGGTAATAAGTGGTCATGTACTTGGACTAATTCTTCTCTAATAAGATATACACTTTGATTATACCATTCAATTATACAATTTAATTACTTTAATTTTGGCATTCAAGCAAAATAATTAGTTAAAAGTTGAGATTGCGCACATGGGTATTCCTTATTCTTGTATTGAAGTTTTTATTTTTGAAATCATACAATTATTTTTCAATAATTCTGTTGGAGATTTTTGGCACATACACTAACTCTTCAATTTTGTTTTTTCATGTCAGTCTTTTTTTTCACCGTAGTGTGCGCTGGTCAGACCCTATCCCCCGAAATCCCAATACATTCGGGAGGGCGCGCCAGCATTATCAACCAAACGACCACTCCCCACACCGTGGGACAAGTGATCGTTGGGTTCGAGAATCATGTGCCCCGAGCAAGCGCATTGAGCCAAAAATGACAGCTTTCTGCATCTGTCCGGCTAAGATTTCTGCCTTAGTGCGGCAAGCCGGTATGATTTTAAGATTCGAGAGTAGGGAGAACATCATTCCACCAAGGCCTCCAATAATCAGAACAACCATCTTGACAGAGTGGTCTGGATATAGTCTGCGGAGTTCGAAGAGAAATTCTCGATATTTAATCCGTTTTTCCTCCTCTTTTCGGACGATATTCGTCTCGCCAGGAGCTGAAAACTCCACGACAAATATCGTCTTGCTCTGATGGT
>WOGR01006326.1:0-13148 GCA_015342045.1 Leptinotarsa lineolata | reverse complement strand
AACAAGAACCCCAAGAATTCGGAACAATCCTCTTGTCCTGAAGAGTATCTAGTGGACTTCAAAGACTCTAGGAAATCGGTTGGTGGGAAAGATGATATATTCTTACGAAACTGCAGCTGCATGAACAGGTGTTTGAGTTTGGTGAATATGTAGGAAACATTCTCGTTCTCGTTCATCGTCAAAACGTCGTTCTTGAAATTCTTCCTCATGGACAACACTTGTAAAATGCTATTCATTAGCACCATTTTAACAACGCAAAAATATGCTTGGTTAATTATAGTTATTCAACAGATCAGATACAGAAATGGGGTGTTTGAAAAAGCGGAAAAACTGAAAGAAAAACAGAACTGGGAGTTGTATAAACAGCTGAGAAATCCGACCGATACATCCTTAAGATAAGAAAAAAGTTACCTAGAATATGCGTCGATAATGAAAACTGCAACTAAAGATGGAGGGTAACAGCTGTGCAACAGCAATGGGAAATGGTACATGCGACATTATAAAAGATGCAGATAAAATTGAAACAACTACCATTATATTGCTTGACTACTCTAAAGCCTTCGACAAAAACAATTTTTAGCTGCTCATTTCAGTACTTGATTATATTGGTTTCTCCATAGACGAATAAATGAAAAATTATTTGAAAAATAGATAACAATATGAAGAATCGAAAAATGGAACATTCTTTCAAAGAGTCTGTTGAAATATGGGTACCTCAAGGGTCGATTTTCGGTCCTCTCTTCTTTGGTTTAATGGAAAACTATAGATAATTGTCAGATACATATATATTCAGATGACGAAAATCTATTTTTTGTTTCACCCAGATAATCCCTGTGCCAAATATCATAAATAAACGCTTAATCTGAGTTTCGGAAGTGCTCAAATTACAAATGAATTCAATAATGCCGAAAATTGACAGAAAATAGTGCTGAATTTTCAAATTAAAGTGGGTAATGAATCTCTGCAACCTGTTTCAATGGCGACAAATTTAAGATTGAAACAACTGATTGAGAAATTATTTCTAAATCACAAATGGATTCACCCTAATCGACGCATTTTACCACATTATTCGATGGTTAGGCTCATGTAATCTCTTGTTCTAAGTTAGTTCAACTAATGCGATCGGCTCTACGGTACAGTTTTACTATAAAAAAATGATGGTGTATTGCATAAATTATCTAAAATAAATTGGCTAACTGGAAATAACATAAGAAAACGAAATATCCCTTAAATGACTTAATATTTTAACGTATTCAATATGAATGTTTTCCTTATCTAATGAATAAAATCTAATCCCGAACCGATGTACACAACTTAAAACATCGCTTCTGAATTCTAATTTGACATCCATCCCACCAAAGTAGACATTATTCAATACTATTTTGTATAATCATGTACGAGATATCCTAAAATTATGATTCTTCATTCAATTTCCAATTTTTATTACCATTTGTACGATGAAAATTCAATTTTCAATTCGTTACGTCTACTACTCTTTATATATGCAAGTATGTGCTTAATCCAAAATAAATATATTGATTTCAGTTCCGTTGTGTAATGATAATTATTTTTCCAATGTACTTATACAGTTGAAGATAACCAATTATTATATTAGACTTACCTACGGATATTTTAGTGGACCGTTCTCAGTAACTGTTACCGACAATCGAATCGCATGAACATAGAGTCCAAGCTAAAAATATTTTCTCTCATATCTCTTGCGATACTTTTCTACTTCCAGACGCCATTTTTAAAACACAAATTTACACACGTTACTAACCTTTGCATTTCACTCCAACATGACCCTGACCCCAGATGTAGTCTTTACCTACAAAAAAACAGAAACATATTAAAGTTCATTTTAGCATAGTTCATTAAAACCACAAGGAAGTCAAGTAATGAATTATTATTCATTCCTTAATGATTAATTACGTGATGGGTATGTTGAATTAAATGGAGAGAGGGAGAGATGTACTAATGAGGAAAACATTATATTTCCTCTCAAATAAATATAGAACCACAAGGCAAATCAATAGTGCAGTTTTTAGATGGTCCAGAATCTTTCGAAATACATTCCCGTTGGATGAATGTCTATTAATGAATTTTAAATTTGTTTTCAGTGTGAAAGCTATTTTTTGGAAGTGGTCTGCAGGTTTTTATGACCGACGTTTCATCCACTACTGCGGCAGACACTATCAAAGGTAATGAGGTAACGGTCGAAATGCTCGAGTTTCCAATGCAGAAACTACGATGCTGGTATTTGACTCTGGTTTTATACTATTATTGGTGAGCGTAACTTGGTTCATCTCAATTGAATCACCTGACCTTGTTTGTGTACCGTTAAGGACAGGTAGCCTGATTTTAATAATGTTCATTGCCTCGTCTTTTCTATAGAAATTATGCCTGTGATTTTGAATTTCTATTGTCTCTCTATATACTCTTGGATAGTATTTTTGGGTTTTATCGAGTATTCGGAACAAACAGTTCCTTGGAGCCGATATTTTCAATGAAACATCAATTGAAAACCTGATTGAAGGAAAAAAAATCTGAGTTGATAGGCCGTGACTAATTGGAACCTGAAGTATAGTCAAAGTAAACGATAATGTGCACACTTAAAGTTGGCGGCAGTCTCAAAGACCAAAAAACCCAATACATGGAAATGAACCGTCTGCCAACTAGTCCACGTCGACTGAAGTATTGGCGATTCATATTGGATAACTGTTACTAACCGAGTTTTATAATTAGCTGAAGAGTCATAAAATTAAATTTGAAGTCATGTTACGGTGACGAATAGAAATCGGAAAATGCGGGGATGGGTATCGCCGTCGTATCATCAATGTCCAGTTCAGGAACTGATCGCAATTTGAATATTCAAATTCGATATTGGTGCAGTTTGTGACAATATGCCTTGGGTACCGGTACCCTCAGTTGAGGCACAGCTCCGATGGCCGTATCGAAGTAGTCTTGCATAGCGCAGCTGCGAGAGAGAAGTATTCATGCGTATTTGGAGATATTTCTTCCATTAGGAGTTGTCGGTAAATTCAAGGTGACACCCATGCTTTCTGGTGATAACGAACGTAGATTATTACTACTCGTTCTAAAGATAGTCAACACTGCAGTCCTCAAGTTTTTTTTTCACATAATTTCAAAGAATTCTTTATTAGAATTCTTTATATCTTTTATTAGTGCAACTACTCCATAATATATCATATATTCTAACATCTAACTGGACTTGAGAGTAGAAAGCTTCTGATATTGCTCTGATACAGTCTCTGAAACAATATACTGATTTGAATTCTATCCGATACAAAAGAAAAATTATACAGAGATGTACTAGCGAATAAATATCAATTTCAAACAGCATAAAAAGTTCATAACAATTTTTAATCAGTGATGAACTTTTCTTATCTTCCTGATAATTTATAACGATCTTGGTGGTTTAGAACGAAATGAACTATATACATGCATGTTCAACAGTACCGAAAGCAGCTTAGGTTTCGTAAACACAATTCAGTCGAACCATAAAAACTCCATTTCGATATAAACAAACATGCGAGAAATATCAATCATTCTCTCACAGGTTTCCGAGTTGGATTACGTTCCTTCTGAATTGAAATTGTAAATACAATGTTTTCATGTTTTGCTTCGTTCTTCCGTGAATATTATATCGAACTGCTATAAAAGGAATCTAAAAGTCTTTGAGTGAAAAAATACCTCAACTGCATCTCAGTTACAGGATTCAATCGTGTCGAAAGCAAAATGCGAAATCGATTTCCGTTCACTTGTCCCATTGATATCTCGACTTCTTGTATCGAAAAACATTTCTTGGTTCAAGTGCGAATGATTACCTTTTCTGTAGGGGTGATAGTAGCCCAGTCTGGCGTGGGATTAACAATAATTTCAGAGTTTTTTCTCTGCATGGTATCAAGTCATACTTGTTTTGGCGGAAAAATGATGAGAGTACATTATTACGATGCGAGCGTACACCGTCACGAAAAACCGACACCCTGAAGTTAGTTAAACATATGGCCGTTGTTTCTCAGTCGAGCGCATTTGGCCAGACTCCTGTCCATAGTGAACAGAAACTTCGCCCGGGGGCGCAGCTGTCTTGCTCGAGGTAATGCTGCCACCCTAAGTTTTCTCATTCACTATTTTTTTATAAAAAAAAATTCATTTTTTACCAGGAAACCGCCAGTCCTCTCAATATGACTTTCACAAATAACACATCTATAATCGCACTGACGACCTCGTCGACATCCAGCCTGTTTACTGGCGTAGGGGGGCCACCAATTCTCTCAAAATCGAGTCCTGCGATACATGTCTACCCATAAACAGGTTCTGTTTATCTCCAGCGACTCCTCTCTTCGACCCTCTCTGTTCATATATCCATTGGAATACTCGATCCACTGCGGTGAGTACTCCTGGGTATAAGGTACTCGTAAATAACTCATGATAAGAATTCAAGTATTTTATCGGTCTGTATTTCTTAGGAGTCGACAAATCTCCGTTGTTGAGGATAGGTACAGTCTGCACCTCGACAAACAAATTCGGAATGAGCTGCTCCCTGTCCAGCCATGAGTTGAAAACTCTGGCCAGACGACCTTGATTAGTTTTTACCACCAACAATTGTTCAGCTCATCTAGGCCTGGAACCAAGTTCCTTGGAACCCACAAGGGCTCTTTGAACGCCATCCGAGGTTATCGAGTTGTGCAGTTCATTGAGCTCAGGTTGTCAAAGCTCCCTGCTGACATCTTGGAACTGTGTTAGGGCTGGAGAGTCTAAGGTGAGTAGCTGCGGATGTTCATAAAAGTGCTTTCAGTAGGATTTCATCTGATCAGCGGTAGGCGAATAATTCAAAACACAGGGATGCTCTTAGAATGGGCGAGAAGGTGTCTGGCGGAACTAAGGTTTTTCGCGATACTTCTCGCTCGCCTCACTAATGCACCTTCAGCCGCCACCTGCATTCGTATCCTAGCAAGATAGTGGTGCTTGGTAGCAGCACGCCTTGACTCAAAGTTCGATGGATACGTCGTAATTTGGCGACTATTCGCCGCACTGCTGGGGTGAAATTCATGTTGGCCGCCATCCATCACACATTGGATACGAGACGTGTGTTGTCTCGCCGACGTGATCTTAGCCACCACCTTGTGTACCCGTCGTTCAATCTTCCGAAGCGCCAGGTCGGAATTCCGTTCTCCCGATCCGGAAAGCGATTGAACAGTTGTGTACATACGGCGGTGTTAATTTGCTAGATGTCAGCCTCTTCTAAGAACACAAATGTCTGCATCAAATCGAACCAGTTCTTGTGGCTTCAGGGACTTAATTCGGTGGAGCACCCTGTGTGTTCTGATTGCGTCCACTAGAGGCATGATGCAAGTCTCCTCAAATCTCTTTTTGGTAGGGAACACTTACGGATTGAAGAAGATTTTTGTAGATTCATCAAAGAACAAAATAGTTTTTGTAAGTCAAATAAATCGAATAAATCGTTAAAGGTTTGATTCACTGTGCTGTTTTTGTTCAAGATCATGAAGTAAAAACAAGATCTGAATTTGTTGACCCACTGCAATGGAAAAATCCGCCGGAAAAATTTTCCACTACAACGGGTTTGTTAAATTGTTTTCCAATATGGTTTTGTGAACGAGTACGAACAGCGAAAACAAAGTTTCATTAACAAGCAGCATGTTTTTGTATTTGCAGTACAAATGTAATTGTTGTTATTATATTGTAGTGAATTTTCCAAAAAGTCAAGCAGTAAAAAAAGAAACAATTGACTTTGCTAGAAGACAAGCAGGAATTCTAATTACCTGAATGGTTATTATCTATCATCGAAATAATAAAATTATGGCCAATATCTAAGAATAAAAAAGATATTCGGTAGAGCAGTCAGTACTCAAGACAATTTTTATACGGACCGCTGATCTCATCAATGTAAGCTTACTCTTCAAAATCCAACTTTCAAAAAGTAAATAAATTACCTGGCTTACCTAGAAATCTAAATTATAACCCTGAATGATGTTGATACCTTCCAATCTGAACACTCAGCATTGGCGATGCAGTACATAATATTAAAGAACACTGAAAATACTTATAATTATCCGTTTTTAGAAAAATATATCAGTTTTCCCGAAATATCCACAAACCAAACAGGTACTTGCAAATATGGCAGGCACACTAGACTTATCTGATGAGCTCGTTTGATTAACCTATCTATGCTTTTCAAAGATAGCCATTATTTGTAAATACCGGGTGTAGTAGACAGGAATGCAATATTTGGTGGAAATATTTCACGAACTGAAACCAATCAAATGGGGTTTTTTGAAGTCTAAAAAGCTGATGAGTTGGTTAGAAACAGTGGCTGCGTGCGCATGCTCTCAATACATCACAGAAACTGATGAAATACAATTTTGATTGCATTTTAATTTGCAATGTGGCCTTCACTGAATACTTTTAGATAAAAACACCATCCACTGTACAATCCATTACCTCAGACATTACTTTCAGACAACTTATTGGAACAGTTGGCAACAGACCCTAATTCTCATCTAAAAATCATCTTCAGCGATGACGCCCATTTCTGGATGAAAGGTCATCACTGTCAACGGCGACCACTATAGGTCGATGATTACCAACTTCTTTTGACCTGAATAAGATGATCTGGACACCAACGACATATGGTTTCAACAGAACGGCTCATGCCACATTGGATATTCTGCAAGAGCGATTCGAGGGCATGGTCATCTCACTTGGGGGTGATGTTAACTGGGCCACCGAGATCGTGCGATTTGACCCCATTACACCATTTCTTGTGGGGTTTTCTCATGTCGCAGGCATATGCGAATGAGCCATAACCAACAGCGGTTCTCAAAGCCAACATAACCCATGCCACTGGTCAAATTAACTCTTCAGTTTTCTAAAGAACGTTTCTTCCAAGTAGCCATCGATCAATCTCGGATACTTTTACCATCAAATCCAACACCCTCTGAAGTTAGCTTGCTATGCAGTTGTTGCTGAGACTTCGAAATATGGCCTTCGTCCTCGCAATCAACGCAGACACCACTGCTGATGCCTGCTGTAGTACTTTAATGAGATGAATGAAAATACTTTTTTCTTGTCTAATTTCCACTACGTTTGTTTATTCTTAGGACCGGTTTCGGGATTTAGCCCATTATCAAGTAAAACTAACCAACTTTTTGGACTGTGCACACGAATTTTATGGGGTTACATGTAGTCTGGGAGGCTAGGTATTGATTGAATAGGGGTACCAACTATGAAATTAAAGAAATTACCCCCTAAACGAGTAACTCGATCTATGTAGGTTCCACTCTTGAATTTATGAATTTGGCAACCCCGGTAATCTCTATAATTTCATAATTGGTACCCCTCTTCAATCAGTACCTAGCCTCCCAGACTACCTGTAACTCCATATAATCCGGGTGCACACTCCAAAAAGTTAGGTTAGTTTTACTTGATAATGAGCTAAACCCCGAAACCGGTCGTAAGAATAAACAAACAGTGGAAATTAGACAAAAAAGTGTTTTCATTCATCTTATAAGAGTGATCATGAATTTCCACAAAATAAACAAGTCATCAATAACACAGACCTGCTGTAGTAGTAGATGAAATGTTTGATACTTCAGGTTCCATTCGACCACGTCCTACCAGCCCCTTTGATTAAAAGCCTATGTATTTATATTGTGTTTGGTTGTTACAACTTGGTAAAATTCACAAAATTGATCATTTGAGTTGTACTCTTTATATTTTTCCCAAATGAGTATGTTTGTTCGTTATTTCAATTGAATGTTTTATATACATACGCATATATATTATACGTACTCAAATTCCTCATTTGGGACCGTTCAAGTATTACGTAAGCACTATAGGGGGCGGGAGGTCTAGATGGTGATTACGTCAGCAGTAGTTATTTCTTTTTTTACACATATAGCAACCCACACAAAATGAAAAATTCATATAACAATGTCCACGTAAGCATGAAAGAAGGGTTAGAGTTTTCCTTACTTTTGCTGACAAGGGGGATGGGGGTAAATTATTGAAATAAATATGCTTACGCAATACTTGAACGGCACGTTTCCTTTTTTTCAATTGCTTTTTTTTTGTTTATTTTGAATGATTCATTGGTTTTCTATACACAGCTAACAAATTTAGATTCTAGAATGTTCATTCCAGTATAAATATTGTAATAGATTGTTTCAAAAGTTTTTTCCGAAATACAGCTTTACCAATTTCTTTTTGCAAAGACTCCCTGTTACCCAGTAACGTGGCGGCATACGAAAGGGGGCGACAGAAAGCGCCAATTTATTAATTTGGAAAATGTCAAAAAATACTTAGAAATTCGAAATCGCGCGCGCAATGTTACGTACATGCCAAGCGAAAGGCTAAGTTAGCGTGCGAACGAGGTGGAGTTGAATGCAGCAGAAGTGGCGACAACCGCACTATGTCCATCCTAAGATTAACAAATTTAGCGATTCTTGCCATAGAAAATGATATAAATGTTGATATAGATGGTCGTGTAAACTTTGCGTTCAAAATAGCGCGTAAAGTAAATTTTAATCAAATATTTGTGCAAAGAAATACTCTAGGTTAGGGATTAGTACAGGTTTTATGAAAATAGGTCTACCCTGCAGGCTGCAGGAAAGACTTAATCCAAGTTCATCTCAATTGCTGTTATGAAATCGTTGAATCCCGGCTAAAAGTGAGACCAATATTTGGCGGTAATCAACGATTCCCTTAATTAATGCGGTGTTAATTTACTGGTCGGGTTTTTTGTTATCTGCGCGTCCAATATTGAGAAGCACAGCAAGATTTGCCAAGCAGTACAATGAAATGGCCAACAAAATCACCCATTTGTTCTAATATTTTAGAAAATCGTGACGGAAAAATGAGGAACGAAATTCAAATTATTACTCCTGAAATGCTACCAAATGCATACGACTCTGGACCATTCTGTGGGTAATTATAATTCAGACGATCCTGTGAGTGAATAAAAAAAAGACGTCACCACAATTCTTTTAGAAAAAAAAATACAGGAAAAGCGTCAAAATAAAAGAAATAATTAATCAAAAATAATGATCATAATACTCTCCATTTCATTTCTGAACTTTCTGAAGGGATGACGCGTACCTTTCAGGCAGAAAGTAACATCGGAAGATTGTTTATAACTCACATAATAATATATTTATTTGCCACTGATTATTTACTGAAACGAAAGATCATAAAAAAGGGGTTATTCAAATAAATGTTGAACAGATATTATTGTATGTGGTGAAGAAACAATCATAAAAAACGGTTTACTACCTAAATGACCATAAAATCAAGTCATTTATCAAACTACATCACAATGGAAAATTTTATTCAAACAACTTTTTGAGGAATTTTTTCTCATAAAACCAAAGTGTGGTGTTACCCTGTCTTATAGGATTCATTTCAATAAGAGTATTTTATACATATATTGTAGTGTATAATGACACAATGAGAAACATAGTTTATAGATACTTGCATAGAAAAGAAAGGTTTTGGCATTCTAATCCTCCATCTTTATACAAAAAATGTGGGAATCTTTCAAAGAAAATTGATTATGAAAAAAACTCTTCACAAAGTTATGTAGATAATGCAAAGGAGTAACTTTCACACAAAAACTGGAGGAAAAAGCCCTCTCGAAACAACTACTTTCATATAAACATTGAATTACAAAAAAGAAAAAATACTTTCGACACAACTACTTCTATATGAACATTGAATTATACAAAAAAATGCCTTTTTCTATTTAGTTTGTATTCCAAACATTCGTTATGGAATCTAATCAGATATCATTCACAGGACTGCTACACAATATCGTATATGAAAAAGTCGTTATTTCACTTACAAGAATATAATACAACATGGAACACTGTCATCCTCGATGGCGGACATCGATGTTTCGGAATGAGACACTTGTCTTATTGTCTCTTCAGCACCAATCTGGATAACATCACAAGATTAAGAACTCAATCCAGTCATAAAATTACGTCCTTATGTCAGGAATGAGTTGATTCCTGTTTCATCAGAACTACTCACAATGACCTTGTGTGGTCTCCGTCACTACTTCATCCAGTAAAAACATATTTCAGAAACTTTCTCACTGGCGTTTTTGAATAACATGTTATTGCGAGATTTTCACTAAACCGTTTACAAAACCTCAATATTAGTTGCCCCCTCTGTGTGTTAGCCTACGAACTTTTCATCAAACCTAGTATATAAAACAAAGCAAAATCGTGTTACACCATTTATAACCCATGAATTTCGGTGTGTTTGTTTTGTCTCTGATCAGAATAACAGCTTGACTACTAAAACATTTCGAGAAATCAAGAAGAACCAATTAAAGATAAAGTAATTTGGCGAGGTTCAGTTAGTTAGAATATGAAAGTTGTCAAATTGCACGCAAATACTACTGAGGTTATGACATTTATGATTAGGAATAATATTAATCAATGTTATTGTAGTCATATGATTACATACATAAAAACAAAGCAACATAATGCCATAATAAAAACACAAAAGGTTAAGGTTAGCATGAGATACTATCTTCCACCTTGTCTAAGAATAATGATATACAAAATAGTGTCATCCTGAGTGAGTGAAAAAGAGAAGAAAAAAATAGAAAAGTAATTACAGTAACAATTCAATGTCAAATTAACTAAAAAACAATTTGTTCAGCCCAGTCTCGACTTACCTACACTGTAGGTTAATGGACTGACACCTATCAGAAGACAACTATTCCCCTGGCTAATACCACGAATGGGGTTGGATTATATCCGACAGGTGTCAGTGCAGGAATCTTCACTGATCTTCCTGCATATGCTGTTGGCGATACAACTGCCGGAATCGATTTTCAATTATAGGAACGGACACACTTGCAGGCCGGTTTCGGGCTATTTGGCCTCTCGTCAGTGCAAGGTAGTGGTCATCATCAATCTAAAGTTGATGATATTTCATCATTAAAAATCGAATTCCTTTCAGACTATCATTCCTCTAACCAAGCTGAAGCAAACGACGAACAATTTGTCATCGCTCCATCTTGTAAACAAGCTACTAGCCAACCGCATATCCAAAATTCACCCAATTCCTCGTATAAGAAAAGAAACCTTCACACATATTTACCATTAACCTTCAGTGACTGGCCTGAACAATTTGTTCTTTCAGTTATGTGAAATAATTCGATGTGGTGGATGAGGAAGCGGATGACCAGACCAACCAAAAGACGAGAAGAACAGGAACAATTCAGCATTCACTTCGGGTTTGAATTAAGCGTGTAAAAAGTGTTTTCTTGAATGCTTAATCAGGTAGTAATGAAAACTCAATGAATTGGTTCATATAGAATGCTGTAATATATGAGAAAATCTTCGTATCAAAAAATACGATGGACAGGTATTGTGAAAGAATTCACTCTGATGTACACTTGATGTTTTTCTGATCTTCTAAGAATTAGCTCATTCAGATATCTAGGCACTCCCCTTTTTATCAATTTATAAATGAATATTGTTGTTAGATATTGGATCCGGTAGTTTACTTTCCACTCTTTACTAGTCATAAGAAATGCAGTAACTCGATCTCTTTAACGCATACAGGCATTTTGTATATGTTGCAGTTTATCCATATTGAACTGCGGTAAAAAATGATAATACGACAGCATTACAGTAATCGATGTTCGGGTATATCAGTGCCTCAATAAAAAGAAACTTAGTACTAATTCTTCTCTCAAAAAGTAAATGGATTTCAGTTTGAAAAAAGACTTGTAAAAATGACTGATATGTTTGGAATATATGAAGTGGTTATCAAAGGAAACTCCAATTTTTTAGCAAATGAGACCAATTTCATATTATCATGATTGATACAAATACACATTCTATAGTTATTTTCGTAATCCTTCGAGTACGAGAAATCCTGTCAGTATCCAGTTAAGTTGCTCATACTTACATTAGGTGAATTTGATATATATAAATTACTATATCGTCTGCATATAGGTATATTTGGGAGAACCGAAAAGTAAAGGGTAGATGAAAAATGAAGACCGAGAATGGTACAGGTCCTAATACACTACCTTGAGGGACGCCACTGTATGTATTTTAATTGCAGAGCTATTAACGCTTCTGTTAAGAACAACCATTTGTGTTATTTGCTTCAAGTAGCTGCTCATCAATTGAAGTGAGTTATCACATATAGTCAGTGAGCATACTTGAAGACTAGCTATAAATCAAATCATATAAAGTAACAATTTGTTCAGGCCAGTCTCAAACTCCCTACACTGTAGGTTAATGGACTGACACCTATCAGAAGACAACTACTCCTCTGGCTAATACCACGAAGGGCGTTGGATTATATCCAACAGGTGTCAGTGCAGGAATATTCACTAAAGTATTTCCTGCATATGCTGTTGGCGATACAACTGCCGGAATGGATTTTCAATTATTGAACGGACACACAACGCCCTTCGTGGTATTAGCGAGGGGAGTATTTATTTTCTGATAGGTGTCAGTCCATTAACCTACAGTTTAGGGAGTTTGATACTGGCCTGAACAAATTGTTCCTTTATATGAATTGATTTATAGCCAGTTTTCAAGTATGCCCACTGACTATGTGTGAATTTTTTTTTCTTATACGAGGAATCGGGCAAATTTTGGATATGCGGTTGGTTAGTATCTTGTTCACCAGGTGGGGCGATGACAAACATGATGTTTGTCATCGCTAAAAATTTGCGATCATAGTCAGTCTTGCTCTAGTTTTGAACCAGCCATCATGTGGTGTATTAAAGTGACAAAGTCCGGTTACCGAAAACCTAACTCCGGTGTGTTGTGTAAAGAAAATAAAATAACGTAATTTCGGATAAACCAGATCAATTATAAAGTCGAATGTGGAGTATTGTTCGAGAATATTGATGAAAAATCATACAACAGTTTGAATAACGCGACCGTATAGAAGAGTTGTTACTACCCTCTTTTGAATCGAATACTGATGTGTTAGAGAGAACTTGAACTAATCATGTCGTCGTCTCAAATTAACGAGCCAAGGAATCGAATATTTTGTTCGTTCGTTTATATACGTGAGTAATAAGAAGGAAAAGGCCCAGTAAACATATTAAGAACCTCAAACTACGA
>WOGR01006325.1:0-13151 GCA_015342045.1 Leptinotarsa lineolata | reverse complement strand
TGGTGTTTCACATTACAGACAGATCCGGTATCGACAAACTTTTGGACTAACTTGGCAACGTACGAATCATTCACATTTTTCCCGGGATGACTGTTATCAAAGAAGCGAGCAGTAAGTCTAACACGACTATCATTTCGATAAAAAAGTTTAACAATTCCAACACGTTCAGGAATGGAATAAACCATTTTTACAGTAAAGTTGAAATAATTTCAAAAGCAATCGAACTGAATCAATGAACGTTTGCCTAAATTATTTTTGTACACTTATCTGCTGTTGTTATTTGAACCAAAAAACGCAAGAGATAAATTGAGGAATGTAGTAGTGATAAAAATGCCGTTTTCTTCCGCATTTTCATTAACACCAAAAATATCGAGTAAATGTTCTTTAAGCAGTTTTTTTATAACGATTAAAGTAAAATACAACAAATTAGGTATCATTGGAAAGATAATTTTGTGCCCTTTCAAATGATATATCACTCAACCCTCCTTTCTATTTAAAATTTTAGGGTTATTACTCACCCTCGCTAGGGAGTTGAAGGCACAGGTAGAAAAATACATCGAAAATGTGTCCCCCTCGAAAGCAAAATCGACCTGTCCGAGCATTTTTGCGTTAAGTTGAAAAAAAGGAGAAAAGGAAGGTGCATACTTTTCGTTGGACCACTCTATAGATAGTGATACAGCATATAGATAGGTATATAATAAAAGAAGATAAATAATTAAAATGATTTGGCTCCTATAAATGGTTCTACCTGAAACAGTGAAAAATACAACAATCGTATGACTTCACGATTATTTTACTCACTTAATAGCATGGAATGGTTTTATAGTAAACGCTTTTTCCAGTAGTCATAAAAGAAACTATGTTTCGTTCCGGAATCAATCTATGGAAAACGAAAATCAATGTAACTTCATCCTCATTTTCTTGAAAAAAATTCACATTTTCTTTTAAGATATTCAAAACATAGTTTTGAGGAGTTTATAAAATAGTAGGTACCGGTTTCAAATAATTTATGACGTGTGTTACTCTTGAACAATCCATAACATTGCCGTTTTGTTATTCATTTTCGGACAGGTATCATTATTATCACCACTTTCACTATTTATACTCGGACAACACATTTGTTCATAAAAACAGTTCAAAAAACATGACAGATGCGCCTATAAAAAAATTTGATGAAAAGTTCCATTGAGAGTATTACAAAGACAAACTTCGGTACCAAGTATATACTACATCACTTACCATTGGGTTTTCCAAGAAGGAAATATCCACATCCGATTAATGGATATGCTATAGGACCTTCTACTTTCCAAGAATGGATATATAGAAATCTTCTTTTCCATAACAACCTGATGAACCATATTGTGAGAGTTGTGCCAAGACATATTAAAAGATATTTTTGGGTGTCTTCGGTCAAATTTTTTCCAGTGAATATAGTTATATCCATCATTTCATCGGAACTGAAAACAAAAAGTTTGATTCTATACTTCGTAGAAAGGTGTAGAGGTGCTATACATTTCCTCTAAAGTCAGAATTCAATAAAATTCCGATTTCAAAGCCCAAATTCAACAAAGTTAGGAGTTCACAGTCCGGGTTTATTAAAGTTTCGATTTCAAGGTCGGAATTCAACAATATTCCGAGAGTGAAGTCGGAAGGATAAGTGGAAGAACAGGTCAATCAGAGATTCATTTGAACTCCGTCTTTTATTTTCAATGGGTTGAGTAATCTTTTTTCTATAGCTTGTAATATCGATTGTTGAAAATAATGAGAAAAGCCTCAGGTTACTACTTGAATTTTATAATAATAATATTATAATAATAATATAAGTTTATTCAGATATCCGATACAAATATGAAAATTATCAAATGAAACGAATAAACGGGAATACAAAATCACGAAGCGTCACTGGTGAGACCGCTCTCTCCAGAATACAAATCAGTCCAATAGAAATTGATGCAAGATCCACCCAAGTCGAGAACGACCCCGAATCAGACCAACTCTTAGATGACCTCATACTGATGGAAGAAGATTGTCGAAACCGACTGATCACCTCAGAAAATATGGACACGGGAATCCAGCAAGAAGAAGTTTTTCGTGCACCTGATTCCCCACCGATTATTCCAGAACCAACGATTGTTGAAAATCCGAAGAAGGAGAAACAGTTTATAATAGCCACTGTTTTCAACAATCCCCTTTCACCAAATGTAGTAAAACGAGGGAAACAAACCATAGTCCAGTTTCCCAAGATAACAATAAAGAGAAAATCAAAGCTTTACTCATTCAATTCTGCGAACCAAGAAAGAAATACTTTTGCTTCTTCGACAAGGAAAAAATGTATCGAAATTTCTGTAAAACTTTTTGTACCACCTTCAATAAAGACCATCCAATTTTGGTAAGATGTGAACCTTGAACAATAGTTGTAGAAGTATTTTCGGAACAAGAAGAACTCATCAAGAATTATCACGAGGGAGAAACCAATCATCGAGGCATCAACGAAACTCATAAAGCAATCAACAGAAAATACTTCTGGCCCAACATGAAACAATCGATAGAAAATTTCATCAACTCTTACCTAGTTTGCAAAATAAACAAATATGAAAGACATATACCCGTCATTTCTTTGAGATTAACAGAAACAGCAACTAAACCATTTGAAAAATTGAATGCGGACCTATTCACAATAGAAGGTCAAACATTTTTCACTGTAGTGGATGAATTTTCCAAATTGAGACAGGCATACCCAGTGGAAAGTAAATGCGATAGAAATATCGAATAAACTTATTCATTTTTTCCAACACTTCGAAACGCCAGAATCCATAACCTTCTACTCAGAAACCAAATTCGAAACTGAAACAGTTTCATCCCTCTTGAAACTTCATGAAATCAATATTCACTTCATACCCCAGCACCCTCAATCAAATGCATTGATTGAAAGACTGCATGACACCTTAACCGAACATTATCGTATTGTGAAGCAACAATCATCTGATACCCCATCGAGACTTCTCTCATACGCCATCATAGGATACAACAACTCAATTCATTCTGCGACAGGATATACGCCCTTGGAACTGGTGTATAGACACACAGCTTTCAGAAATCCAAATGACATATTTTATGAGCGTCAATATTACCAACAATATGTCGAAGACCATAGCGAGAAAATTTCACTAATATACGAAAATGTCAAGGAAAAACTTCAAAATGATAAAATCCATCTTATTTCAAGCCGAAATAAAAACCAAAAGGATCAAAACACTTTCAAAGTTGGAGATCAAGTCTTTCGAAGAAACCCAGAAAGCGAAAGGAATAAATCGAAAACCCGGTACTTAGGACCTTTTACTATCAACCAAATCAATTCAGATAACACCTGCATTATATTAAATAGTAACAATCAAAAACGCAGGGTACATTTCGATAACTTAAGACACCCTATTGTTCCAGAACAATCTGCTGGATCCTTGGGACAGTCGAACTCCCAACAATAACCACAATAAAAATAACCGAAAATCTGGGACTGCTGCCCCAAAAACTTGGCACAGCCCAAAATATTATAGATTATTGGACTTTCATCAGAGTCATTGACCTCCAGGACCTGATTCAAGAATTTCAATTGATAAAGGATGTTACCAGTCACATAAACTCTGGTTTTCCAAAACATGGTCCTAACTCTAGCAAGGATATGAAAAACTTCCTTCACATCATGGATCAACAAATGAAAGATATCGAAGCTAAATTGACACAACTGTTTCCCACATTAATTTCGACTCGGATAAAACAGCAGTTTCGTAAAAGTGATAACTGGCAATTTAGATGTGGACGATGGGCAACGCTATGAAGATGCCATTCAAAAAATTGAAGGTCAGCAAAATAAACAGAAAATGTTACTGGACGAACAGATTTCTCTTACCACAAAAGCAATCGAAAAATTCAATTCCACAATACACACTAGCGAGGAATCAACTAACAATCCAACTGAAACTCGAACAACTAGAAGGCGCAATCAAGAAACAGATAACATCATTTGCTGAAACATATGAAAGACTGAATGCGAATGCAGTATTCACACAATTGATAGCTACCACCAATATAATCCTGAGAATACTAGAAGATCTGAAGACTGCCACCACCTTTGCCAAAATAGCGATTCTACACCCATCCATAATAGAAGCCGATGATTTTCTCGAAGAATTGCAAATTATCTCCCATCATTTGAATGAAGCTGTTCTTCCATATATTCCAAACAGAGAAAACATAATCATTTTCGAAAAAATAACAACTATCAAAGCGTACCAAATGGAAACAAAACTAGTATTTATTTTGGAAGTTCCAGTAGCCGAACCGAATGACTATACCTATTATAATCTCTACTCTCTTCCTGTTGAGACCAAACCAAATCTATAACAAATTATCGTCCCAAAAAACAAATTATTTTTTCTCAATGAGCATCACTATACCTTTTCTAATGAACCATGTCAAGAAGCAATTCCAGGTGAAGCTTGTGTGTTCTACAAACCCAAAAGAACTCTAATACTGAAACAAAAGTTCTAAAAGTACCTCATCTGGATATCAAGCCCGAGGAGAACCTTTTGAAAAATATCGAAAAAACACCTCCATTCTGACTCGAATCACTGAATCTTGACGATTTGAAGAGTATCCAAAATCAAATGGACCACGTACGAGACAAACTTCAAGAAGAAGATCGCACAGTTTCGTCAGGTATTAGTTTGTGGATAATATTCCTATACATCGTTATGATCTATCTCGCAACATACCTGATCTCAGTTCAACCGATGAAGAAACTTGGACCAACCAGAAAAACGAGACAGGACCCCGATACAGAAAATCAGTGCATACCTATTGAAGATCTCAGAATTAGAAATCAGGTTTGATAAATCAACCCTAATTTCTAAACAACGAGGGAAGGTGTTATGTATGGACCACGCTGGATACCAGGAATTTAATAGACACTGCAGTTCTACCCAAGCTTGCCCGATATGGCTCAGTCAAAGTGTGATGTAGAAGAAGGACAACTCGCTCAGAATGTGTCAAGTGTCATATTCAAAATTGTAAATGGTACCAACTTGAAGAGGTGGAACACTAAAATTTTATATGAATTATTAATGTTAAATGACATATTGGTAATTTTTTAATAAAAATTTAGTAGCAATTCCTAATCCTTCGATGAAGGGGAAGTAAATCTCTGTCCAAAAATGCTACAGAATGCTGAGAATACCACTTTGCAATGACATCCGGAACAAGGAAAAGAAAGTCATATACCAAATAGCAAACGAGAATGGATATACTCAAAAGACAATAGATAAATTAAAAAATAGAATCAAAAAAATACAGAACAAGAATCAAACTACTTCAAACCCTTGATCATCAACATCACTTATAAACCGAACACGAAAATAACACAACAAATCAACAGCCGCGAAAAAGAAGAAGATAAAATCCTAAACGGAGTGTACAGCATACAATGTTCAGACTGCAACTAGTTCTATATAGGCCAAACGAAGAAAAAACTGTTCCAAAGGTACGACGAGCAAAAGAAAGCATACATAAATCCAATAACATATAAATCAAATCTCGCCACACACGCCATACAAAACAATCATAACTTCCCCTCACCAGAAAACATCAAACTCATCAAACAAATGAATGAAGGAATCCGTATGAACATCTGGGAAAACCTAAACATCCATAAATTCAAAAAGGGTAATTCACTTATCGAGGAGCAAACACTAATCAAAACACAACTAGACCTAACATTCAACATACTCCACAAAACGATACAAGTTCCTAGAAACAATGCACCTAGAGAAACACCTATACAAAGAATATAACCTGATATAACCCAGGTACAGGCGAACTTAATCGAATGATGAACAGATGACGAACGAACGAACAGAAAACGTATCATTTTCCTTCTACCTCTTATTCCACTTACCCAATCTGGGACCTCTTATAATAGACAATTACACGAGCATACAAGAAAAAGATCGATCAAAGTATCTCGGCATAATAATAGGCAGACATTTGAAATGGGACCATCACACGAGAATGTAAGAAATAAAATGGGGGGTCTACTGCGTAAGTTCAGATACCTTGCTGAATTGCTGAATACGAAAAATCTGAGAACACTATATTTTGCTCTAGTACAATCACAGATGAGTAATGAAATCTTGGGTTGAGGAGGTGTGGTGCGGAGTAATCTGTATAATTTAGATATTGTACATAAATGTGTTTTGCGAATAATAAAAAAAACAAAAGTTATTCCAGTAACTCGTTGTATTCAAAGAACTCTATTTTTGATTTAAGACAGTTGTTCTTTTATCGAATATTGACAAATATCCATAAAAATGAAATGAAAATATAATCCATTGTACACCCATACGACACTCGAACAAAAAAGCAATCCACAATCGTGCCAAACCGAGGAAAAACTAGGGGTCAACGATCCGTTCAATTTCTGGCACCTAAGTCATACAACTTGCTACAGAACAGTTCCAAGACCACGAAAAATTACGAAACCGAGAGTATACTTCTTAATGATATCATCGACTTGGAATTTTTGTAATAAACTGTAACCACGCCCCATATTACCCAAATAATATCACCCATATAAAAGACCATACACTCATCTTCACCCGAATTACGACGAAACCCCAATACTCGTGTCAAACTGAACCGGACTAGAGTAAACCAATAAAACTAAAAAATACTTTTTCTGAGCACAATCACATTAGTGAATAATTTTATGTTTGCACGTGCATTTCTTTCTTCATGACCATTATTGTATAGATATTTGTTTATTATTATTATTGAGGTATTATCACACCCAAGCTTTCAGTTCCAGTGATTTATCATGTTTATTTTCTATTCTATTTCTATCTATTCTTCTAATAAACTTTGTAAATTGCTGGAAAATAAGCATTATCATTATTTTCAAAAATATCATTATAATTATCATTTTTCATCGTAGTGTGCGCTGGTCAGGCCCTATACCCCAAAGCCCCGATAGATTCAGGAAGGCGCGCCAGCATTATCAACAAACGACTACTCCCCACACCGTGGGGTAAGTGATCATTGGGACCAAGAATAATGTGTCCCAAGCAAGCGCAATGAGCCAAGAATGACATTCTCATGAATTTTTTCGGCTGAGATTTCTGCCTTGGTACGGCAAGCCGGTATGATTTTGAGATTCGAGAGTAGAGAGGGCATCATTCCACCAAGGACTCCAATAATCAGAACAACCATCTTGACAGAGTGGTCTGGATATAGTCTGCGGACTTCGAAGAGAAAATCTCGATATTTAATCCGTTTTCGGACGATATTCGTCTCGCTAGGAGCTGAAAACTCCACGACAAATATCGTCTTGCTCTGGTGGTGTTTTTATAGAAAAATTGAATTTATTATGAAAATAGGACAGTTGTACAGAAAACTCTGTATGATATTTGTTCGTAAAATTGCTCAACTCGCTTCGCTCGTTTTGCAAACTTTTTAACTCACGAAATAAGACCTTACTTTTAACACTCATTAATAGCTATTTTATCTCAGAAATGAATAATATAAAAGTTTCCGATAAAATATGATGAAATGAGTTATTTTTCGTTGTTGCTACATGCAACAACTCAAGAAACCAGAAAGTAGTATTTAAATTTTTTCACTGTGATGATAGTACTGAATTTAGCTAGTATCAGTTTGTAAAACAAATATATTCACCATCTATCATAACTGATCAATCTTTCATGATATCAATAGGATCGATGAAAGCTTCTTGTTACTGCCATTAAATCTAGTGAGTTTCAACATAATTGATGAAAACATCTCTGAATAATGAGCGAAAATAGCAATAGAACTATTTCCACTATATCACTATCGTTATATAAAAAAATGATCATCTCCACTCTGGCCGAAATATATTACATTATGAAAGTTTTCTTGTTTCACATTCGGAAATTGTATTGGAGAATTTGATATATCACAACTCCAACAACTTCAAATGAGTAAACAGAATATTATATTCCATTGGATTCTATCACACATCGGCATTAAGGGAAATGAAAAAACTGACCTACTCGCAAGAAATGCAACAAAATCGAAAACATTGTGAGGAACATTCTGATAAATAGCTGGCAACAACAATGCAACACCAAAGGGTCAAAGCTGAAGGAAATAAAGCTATCAGTAAAACAATCGAAATACATCTCAATGCCTAGGAAACATCATGTCATTCTCACACGACTACAAGGCTTACCCATGGACATATCATAGACAAAACAGAAGAATCACACTGTAATATTTGCCAGACAAAAATACATTCTTCAATAATGCCCATTATATTATCAACAAAGAGAGGACAATAACGTCCCAGTGACGTTAGTGATAAACTTTTCAGAACAAACCAATCTCTTGAACAGAATTTAGTACCGTCACACAGTATCAATATATTCAATATCAATATGAATGTATTTAATAACTATAATAGTTGGTGAGACAATAAATAAAGCTAATAAAAAAAAGTTACTCATCTAAAACTTCACAATCCTGTTCCCAAATAATTTTAGAAACATGTCACATGAAATACGGAATATATCATAGCTTTGGAGTGGCTTTCGGAACATTCAGTTGAATTTTGACACAAATGATAATATAGTGAGTAATTTCTTTCGTAAAATTGGACAGTTTTGATTAATCATCCCCACAGATGAATACACCCAATTCAAACGACCTCACTGCTGGAACGTTTCACTAAATTCTACCAAAACATTGGCTGATGATTGAAAAACTGGACGCACAATTACAATGCGTAGCATATTTACATATTTTCCTTTTTTATTCAGTTCCAATTTCCAGTCAGAGCATGCAATACAATAACATTCATTCAACTCGGGAATATGTTCGCTCTGGAGCTAATGAAATTTATGAATATCGAAATTTAATCATTCTGCCGGAGAGATAACTGGCGTTCCCCCGATTTTTCGCCCATACTGTCAATCACACCAAAATTCGAACGAGAATCATATAGAATCGTGTTGGAATCATGATGTCGAATGTGACTAACAGTACTTGTTTTGGATTGACTTTCAAAGTTTGCAGGGAAAGTAGGTTGATATGGATGATATTTCTATATTGATAATTTTCATATAAATCAAGTCTAACTAGATAACAAAAATTTGAAAACTGTGCCAGTACCAGTTGTTATTACTTGATGAATGTGAAAATTTATCAACTATCGAAAAGTTATTTACGTTTTCTCGCTCTGCCATTTTCTCCTGCAGCTTTTCATATAATGCTCCTAAATTATATAATCAATTACCCAAATATGACAGGGTATTTTCATCTGTTCATGGTATATTTATCTTTCTTGGCATTCCTCAAACTTTTTATTCGAATAGTTTTTTGTTTGCGGTTGAGTAATAGCAAAAAAATAGTGATCACATAATTCGTGTTATCTGTCCTTTTTATATTTCCAGAAGTAGGGATACATATCGAAAAGACATATTGAAACTTACTTCTTTTTTTAAGAAAAAAACACAAGCACTACAGAATAAACCTCAAAGCGCTCTAAGAGCAGTGCCTGTGCGAAATAACGCAGTTCTCCAAATGAAAGTGAAGGAAAAACACTTTTCTCGTAAGACAGATTGAAAAGTCTGCAAAATACTGGTGCAAGTTCATTTGCGCACTTTTTGAGCCAGATAATAAACCACATAAAACTTCTATTCAAACTTGGTCCATAATAAATGTATAAAATTGAATATTTTTGTACGAATTGTGGTCAGAGATATTGACACTATTGGAAGTAACCAGCATGTACACACTGGCATTAATTGGAGATGTGTATTTAGTTTAATTAGAACATTTGCGTTTTATCGAATGAAACTTTTTTTGCAAAACTGTGTTTCATTCAAAAACGAACTAACTTCTTGAACGTAGATATTATATCAAGCGACCATATACAAGGTCAAAAATGGTAATGTAGTAGAAAGAGCAAACTCAAATTCCTATAAAGAACTTTGAAAAAGGTTTCTGAAAAATAGGCTTCTAATTTTTTTTTTGTTTTGGTTTACAAATTGTCATCCCTATACAAAGGCATCTGTAAGAAGTTGAAAGTCGAGCAAGCCGGCGATCAAAGAGGTCTCACCTTCCAACGTGCGACCCCTAGCATTGGTTACCACTCGTCTCAAATCCGCACCAGCATTATTTCGCAATTGGGGTTCATATAGCTGTGACGATTTTTCGGTATCTTTTCCTTGTTTGCTGTGGAGCGAATCAACAAGAATTCATTTTCAAATGTCTCGCAAACGACTAGAAACCAAGTTTCTCCCTCAACAGGGCCATTACGGTTATGTAATCGGAGGACGACCATAATCTGCAACTACGTAGTTAACTGATTACAAGTTAATTAATTTACATTTCTATTCTGTTAATTGGTTTCTCGCGCTTATCTCCCGTCTTTTCCATGTAAAAGAGCGTGACCCAGCACCATCGCGATGTATAAGCTGAGAGAGGGTGTGAACTGTAGAGGGTTGTATTTTTCGTGAAACGAAAAGTAGAAGTATTTTAAGAGTGGATATTCTGGCATATTCACGAGGATATTTCGAAAATTTGGTAACTTACTGTGAAAGTGGGAACAATCGAAAGGGACTATCGTGCTGGGTGATCGCACGTTAAAAAGTAAGGCCTCGTTAATTCATTGCTCGCATTCAACACACTCTTTCCTTACTGAATACATTTACTATATTGACTGAAATGTTTTGATAATGGAAACTGGAACATCTCTGTCACTGCGTCAATAGCATATTGTATTTTTTGAACCATGCACCAAACTTTTCGTGGTTATGAACTCATCATTTGAGATTCCCAATGAAATATCTTTGTGTCAGAACAGATACTAATACAATATTTATTTTAATGTTTGTACATTTCTGACACCAGTACTTCTGAAGAGTTTACGATAGATAAACTTTCATCGTATGTTATCGTGCAAAATTTAATAGCACTAGCATAGAAACTACTGAAACCGAAGAATGAATCGAAAACTCGATCTACCTGATTCTTGATTCAGCAGAAAAGAAGTCTTTCAGCTAAGTGTGAGATTTATTTTACCGCACGTCTAGATAATAGCGTTGCCATTGTGAGCAGTTCCTTATTTTCATTTCTTTCTCGAACTTTATTCAGTATACCTGACCTGAATGGCAACGGTGACTTATGTATATACCGGGTGTGTTCCAAAGATAAGGCGAATTTTAATTTTTCTCAAAAAATATTCAGTTATCAATCAATTTCCATTTTTTCCTCTTTGAAGTAGTCGCCTTCAGAAATAATACACTTGTGCCAGTGTTTTTTTCAATCCTCGAAGCTCTGGTATGTCTTTGAGGTCTCTCAGCGATTCGGTTTTTACCTGCTCGACCGTCGCAAAATACATTCCTTCCATAGGTATTTTGACTCCTGGGAACAGGAAAAAGTCACAGGGAGCCAAATCTAGTGAGTAGGACAGGCTTTTCTACTGTACTACGTAACTGACACAAACATCAATTTGTATTTTCCAACCACAGTTTCCAGATAAGTTTATTCCTAGAAACCATGAAAATCATACAGCCTCACTCGGTAAATGGTACAACTAATACGATCTGGCGGCTTTGTTTCATATATTAGATTATCTTCACCTTGATAAGATGAAAGAAAACACTTTTTTGTCGAATTTTCACTACGTTTATTTATTCTCACGACCGGTTTCGGGGTTTAGCCCATTATCAAGTAAAACTACACAGACCTACATAGATCGAGTATATTTTATTTATAAGTGTTCTATGAGTTTTATCTGATACTATCTTTTCTATTGGATGAACTGCTACCTGATTGTTCAACGCAATTTGTTTGATTATTTTCAGTTCATCTTGGAAATTCTTTTCAGATAAAGGGATTGTGGAAGCTCTGTGTATCATAATAATAATAATAATAATTTATTTGCTATCAACAATATATAAAAATTACAATTACAATTATTCAATCTAATTTCAGCAAATAGATCGGTTTATTGCTCATAAAAGGTATCACCTTGTGCATGAGCAAGTTAACTAATCAATCAATGAACATTGTAAGTTGAAAAAAAAAGTGAAATTCAAACATAAAAATTGTAAAGACATAAAAATTTAAAATGTATAAATGTATTACTCTATGTCATGATGAGAAAAGCTCTGATAGGCTCATCAAAGAATGAACACACGCTTATTGTCTTGCATTGAAGGAAAACAAAATAAAATTTCAGACAGGAAAAAAATCCCGTGATCAGAAATTTGTCAAAACCCTTGATTCTTCTTCAACTTGTGATAAACATATCGACACTATGTGCGTAAATGTGTCAAAAAAATTGGTTGTCTGCCCACTTTTCGTTAGTTTCTTCACGGTGTTTCGTCTTTCAAGCTATTGAGGAGTTCTTATTGAGAACACATACAGTTTCTCATGGTACTCTGTTTTATATGTTGAAACCACTACATTCGAGCAGAAAGCTTGCAAACTTCTCAGCCGTGCTCATTATTCTGATTCATAGCTGTTTATAGGTAAGAGTGTAGATTGTTTACAAATAATGTTGTAGTGTGTCCTGTTCTGTCCTTGTGTAGCATTTGAGGTTTTTGAAAATGCTTTGTCTGTGTAGTCAATATGTATACCAAAAGACAAATTTTCATTTAATACGAGACCAAAGCATTTCAGTAGTTCGTTCACCCAAGTATATAATAGTTGGATTTCCCCTTTATATATATATATATATATATATATATATATATATATATGTCTCTTTTCGAACGATATTCGTCTCGCCAGGAGCTGAAAACTCCATGACAAATGTCGTCTTGCTCTGGTGGTCGAGAAGGACGACATCAGGCTTATAAACTTGTATGAGCCTGAGGGTGGGGAACGAATAGTTCCAATAAATTCGGCACTTCCCATTTCCCACAACGAATTCAATATCCCCCGGAGCGTCGGGCAACACCGGTGTCTCGTCAATACCGTAAGAGTGCCGTAGATAGTAATGAAGCACTCTTAGTGCCGCGTTATGTCGATATCTTCAGCCCACTCGGCTTGAGGAAAGCGAAAGTCAGGCGCTTTGATAAGTCAAGGTCTTCATCGTTATTAAAGAAAACCCC
>WOGR01006324.1:0-13151 GCA_015342045.1 Leptinotarsa lineolata | reverse complement strand
TGGACATTTTTGAGGTTATACGTACTCAGAACGTTTTGACATACGAGCACTATTTGTGTTGTTTACAGTAACTTAAAAGATTCGTCTCGACCCAAACATGGAATTAAATCGTGGTCAACGTTTTTCGTTACCTGAAGAAGCGGTTGCTGCATTCAGAATGCATGTTTTGGAGATATCTCAATCAGAGTGGCAAAAGTGCTTCGACAATTGGTTCAAACGCACGCAAAAGTGTATAGATCTTCATGGAGAATGTTTTGAAAAACAATAAAGTGATTTTCGATGATTAATATTTGTTTTTGTTCGCTAATTACGAAATATAAATGGCAACCCCGTATAAACTTGTTTGACAGTATTTTCATAGATGACGCCATATTGAATTTTGAAAAAGGATCTTATGTCGTCATTTTGAATAGAAATGGCCTCTTGATAATGATTTTAAACAGGGAGTATACAAGTTGGCATGTGGTTCTTGTTCAGAGATTTAAAAATTAATTTTTTTAAATATTGATTTTAAAAAATTCCACATTCAAGTATTAAATAATTATATCAAGGAACACTCACCCAACTTCTTCATCACCCGTACCAAACATTCTCCTAGTTTCATCCGCACTTCATGGCCATCTTCAGTGATTTTCCTGGAGGAGTCAGAATACTCTTCACACAAAATTTGCAGAACACTATCAGGAAAAACATCAGCGAGTGACGCAAGGCCTCCTATGGCGCTCAGATAGATGAATGAATCTTCGTTTTTCAAATTTTGCTGAAAATGAAAAGGATGTGAATATTTCAAATAAGTTGGATTACTTTCAAAACAAATCACCTGTTTGTCAATCTTACCTGGAATACGTTTAGGATATAGTTCCTTTTGTCCATAGCATGCCTATCCTTTGTTTCTACTAATTTAGCAAGTGCCATCAATCCATGTCCTCTAACAGGAAGCAAAGGATCGCAAATGTCTTCTAAAGCTTTATCCAAGTCAGTTTTTTCCTTCCCCACACTTCTATCTTTCAGTCTTTTGTTTCCTTCCAAAACATCCAGAATTTGCTGGATCAGATCCTTTGCTTCAGTGATTACAATTTCCCTTGATAAATTTCTCAAAGAATCTAGTAGAAAACCATAGGCCATGATGCTGGTTTGATTAGCACCTTCAAGTAGGCTCTGTAGAATCATCAGTATCGTGAACAAAGACTGAAATTCATCCGAATCTGTATTCGTAGCCTTGTGGGTTCCTGTTTCCAAGGTTCTCCTCAAAACGATTTGTATGTATTTAATAACATCGTGCGGATCTTTAGTCAACTCTTGCTGGACAGTTTTGTCTTCAGACAACTCTGACAGTAACCTAAACACGGTCATTTTCCTTTCAAAAAACTGATTCATGAACTCGTCTTCCAACTCCAGAAGTTCCACATTTCCTTTCTTGAAGTACTTGTCGCTTTCCGATACACAATTGAGGAGGAAACCGAAAAGTTTCTGTGTGAGATCAGAATCTACCCGGACTAATCCTAGCAGGCAGGCAGAGTTTTCTGATGAACCCTGAGTTACGGAATGTTCGGAGAACCTGAGAATGAGCCTCTCGTCCTCTTTTTGTACAACAACGTCATTCCTGAAGGGGAGTATCTCTGCAATGTTGATGCCAAAGAGAAAACTGTCGAATGAAGAGAATGAATCTTCTGGATACCTTCTCAAATACCCTAGCAAAATTGCCCTCAAGTCATTATTGGTGGGTGTCAGTGGAGAAGATGAAGTCGAAGCGTAGAACCGAAAAAGAACATTCAAAACAGGCTTCAGGACTTTGAAGGGAAGAGCTGGGCTTTCCACGCTGTTCTGGACAAATATTGCGTGAAGCAAGCGGGAATTTTGCCTCACTCTCCTAGTTAAATCTTCGCCGTCCACAAATTGATGATCTCTGTACGAGAAATAGATGAAGAAACTAATAACAGGCCTGAGAAAATTATTTTTGGCAAATTCTGGGTCCTCTTTGTAGAAGACTTTGGTGCAATGGGCATACAGTCTCTCATAAACGGAGGACTCCTCTGGTGTCTTCTCCAGAAGGCCCACCACTTGCTTGCAAGTATTTACATTGAAATCGGGGAACCTTCTGCAGCTCAGAATTAACCTGGAAAATATATCCAGAATCTTCCAGGTCTTCGTACTGTCGTTTTCACATTCTCCGAGTAAGGTTGCGGCGATGCACTCCACGCCATTTTTAGATCGAATAATGAATGTGAGTGTCTGGGAAACTGCCTTCTTGAACCAGGTTGGTGAGTTTTCCCGGAAAATAACCATGAGTTCTTTGACAAAAATGGACGGATGGATCGTTTCTCTCAAATCGTCGAGTATTTTGAGAAACATTCCTTTTTCGTCGTTGAGTTTGTTGTAAATATCCTCGGTCATTACGTTGGTTTCGGTTCCTGGTGTTTTTAAAGGTTTTTTCAGAGGGCAGAAAGATATCTGGAAGAGTGCAACCAAGACTTCTTTCAAACATTCTGGCAGGATCAGCAGTCTCAAATTTGGGGATTTGAAAAACTCGCATAGAGCGAACGTCGTGCATTTCAACACGTTATAATCCCAGAAAATATCTTTGATATCACTTTGACGATTAGATTTGATGAAGAAAGGTAGTTTGGGTTGCAGTCTTGAGCGTATACCGACTTCCACGAGGTTTCTGACGCATTTCCTAACGTCTTTGGATTGCTGGACGCTCAGTAGCAAGTCTGAATGTTCCAATTCAGTGTTCAACAGTTTTATGATGTAAAGGGATAAACAGATGCATTTCCAGTCACCTGTGACTGTTTCAGAAAAATTCAAACTTATTATATCTGCTAGACTTTCTTCAATTACTTGTAAATTGATATCTAAATCACCGGCGACTTCGGTGAAAATTCCTTCACATGAATTTTCATTGGTCTCTCCTGAAAAAAGGTGTTTCTCAAGATAAGGTGACGATATATTCAATATATATATATATAGTTTTGCAGCGACTAAAAATTTAGTATACAAGCGTATAAAAGTAAGAGCATATGACAAAAAGACACTTTGCTGATTCAATGGATCTGTTGAATTTACATACCCATAAATCTTTTAAAACACGAAACAATAGACATTTTTGAAAGATATCCACGAAAGTCATATTTTCCTTCAGTCTTTTTAGGTATATGACATTGATTCCATTTGGGATTTTCCTAATAAGAAATTGAATTATTTCGAGAAATGACACATGTAGCGACATCTCTTTGCCACAGTTCGCAGTAGGTCCAATTATAACAGGAATGCCACCGAAGTTATGCAGTTGATCTCTGTGACAGAAATATGGAAAATGTGTGTACGAAAATCTTATATCATCACATAAAAATATTATTTGATGTCACAGAATAACTAAAAAACTTAACACATTTATCTTCTGAATAATTGATATGTGCAGGAATCTCAAATGGTGAAAGAGATATCTATAATCACTTTCTGTCACCAAAATATCAAATAAGTTTGCAATATAATTCCGATTTGACCAATGACCATGAATTTCAATAATTGCTCCCAAATATCAACGCCACTCGTGGTTGTCTTATGAACATTCACTGTCCGACTACAATCCTAATTTTCGATAGTAGTAGTACAATTGACTCCATTCAACGAATTTTTAATAATAGAAAAAATACTTCAAATTTATAAACACAACAAATAAAAACTATACCTGGATAGTACCGAATATTTCGTTTTGACATCTGACTGAAGTAAAGATTCGTTTTTCCACAAGATACCGACAGAGGTATGTTTTTCATCAGATCTGCAAGTTGGGCAGACCTGCTATAGTCTAAATACGTCATTCATAATCTAATGACACGTCATATTTTATTTTGTTGACATTATTCTTATTCCATATTGGGTAGTTCCCGCCCAAAGTTACTCGCTGCCCTGCTCGATTAAATAACATCGAGCAAAGAATAACTTTTGTCAGAAAGATCAGTGCCAAAAAACGCCTACCATCGGCGGTTGAGCCGATAGGTAGCCTATATGTTTATGTTTAGCGATGCAAACAATGTCAATTATTTAAAATTATGGCTAAATGCGCCTGAATAATGAAACAAGGAACATATAATCAAAAGAAGAATAATCCGAATTTTCTTAATAATCGAATTATCGATTTTGAATTCGAATTAGACCATAATATTGGCAACTAGAGGTGGAGAACTATCGATAGTTGCCGCCATCGATAGTTAGCGATAGTCAGATTCAGGAATATCGATAATTATCGAGTTTTCGATAGTTTCTACATAATAAAAGAATAAACTCTATTATGGGTTTTATTAAAAAATGTTTTCAAAACAAATTAAGTAAAAATCCACTGAATTTTCTTCAAAAATACCAGCATTTAGACGTCTTAGCTTCAATTCTTGAACGCCTGTCTGAAATTAGATATCCTGAACAACTAAAAATTCTTTCTGATTCTGCAGAAGATGCGGGTATGCACAAATATTTTTTTCCAAGTTTAGGGTAGTTCCCTTAATCCACCTAGATGATTTCCCTAGTCCTTAGTGAAATCTGTATTTGAAATTCATACTGATCATGGTAAACAGTAAAAACAAGCAGAACCCTGTAATTAAAACTTGTAAACCATATTGCTATCGCTAGATGTCACTTGAGAGTACCCGTTTGATTGAATTTTTTACATATTAGGGTAATACTCAGAGTAATAACAAGTACTTCATTACTCTGAGGGGTAATAGAACCGAATAAATGATAACGATTTTTGTTGCATTCTCGTTTTGAAAATTAAAATATAGGACTATCGATAGCACTAAAAAACTATCAATAGTTCTCTACCTAGATTGGCAACACTGCTATGGCAAATTCACAACTTTGTAGGTTATGATACCTTTTCATCAGCCAAAATTGGATGTAATGTTAGAATTTGATATACCTGATGCTTGTCTAGAATTTACTTTACACAAACACTCCACTAGTTTACTTTTCATGGTGATATCTCACATGAATAAACTGCAAACATTTTCACAACTACTAATAATGTCAACACAAATCACTCTTCTCTTATGCGTGTTGAGGAATGAGGGTGTTGAGGAATGAGGGTGGGGAGGGGGGGGTAGAATTGGAAACTTGCTTGTTAGGATTTAGAAGATAACCATTATTCAGGGTTCATGCATCTTGTTTTTCCTTGGACTGCAGAAAACGTGAAAAATTTAAATAAAAATGTATTTGCTGAATTACATATTTTAACTTAAATAATAAGCGAAATATAATTTAAAAATCCTAAAGACAGCATAAATTATATGGGTTTTCCACCACGAAGTGCCAAAACTAAATGCAGAACTGATCCCCCTTGAACTTTGTAGTCTTGAGCAGTTTTCTCGTCATTCCTAAAACAAACAAAAAAGTTGAAACACTGATTTAGTGACTCGTACCAATTCATATTTAGTTAGAACCAGGCCTCCTCGTGATGCTTATTTACATCTTTTCAACAATAAGGTTTAGGGTTTTCCAATTTGTCAGCCTACACTTTAATGAACAAATGGAGTTTTGAAAACTGCTACATATCGAGACTTTTTCTCTTCAATTTTACATTTAATCTGGGCATATCTTATGGAAAGTTAACGGCTTTTGTGATATTTCAGATGCATATCACGTACCAGAATTATTGTTCGATTCTTAAAGGTGAAGTATCTGCGCTCTATATGAGCAGAAAAAACCAACATGAGCTGGTGATATAGCTCCCAAGCTAGTCTTATCGCACAAATAGGTACCAATATGTTGAAGTGAACAACATAAAGTGAGACCTCAAAGAAATGAAGCATGGCGTTCCTCAGGGCTCCGTTTCAGGTCCACTATTGTTCTTGATCTATACAGTTTAATAAAACCAGCAAGATGTACCTTGTTTGCAGATGATACGACTTTATTATGTTCTAGCAAAGACTTGACCAGCTTACAACTGATGATGCAAGGTAGCGAAACATTAGCATATAATTGGTTTGCTGCTAATAAGCTAACTCTGTACTAGAGATTCATGAAAACGTTAATGAATTTGACAGACATCATGATAAAAAAGCACGTGGAATGAGATCAGCAAGTTAATTGACCCTGCCCACACATAAATCAACAATTAGTAAGAGAAATTCACTAAACTTACATTTGTAAAATCATATTCACTCATCTGTGCCTTACAGAATTTAAATCTACTATTGATAAGTTTCTTCCCCAACACTAAGGAATATATTGGCGTCCAGGGTCTTTAACTTGTGAAAGGCCTCATCAACTCCTCAGTTAATTGATTTTATATTTATGCTTTTGAACAACCTACACTCTATACTTTTATTACTTTCTAGTAGATGATTTTATCTTTGTAACTCAGACTGTATTCATGACATGCCATAAATATAGGATAGTGTGTAAAAAGGTCAAATAAAGTACTCTGTTAATGCCTTTCTTGAAACTATCAAGAAACTAGGTGTTGAAACAACTTGATCTCAACGAGAAACATACGAAAAAAGAGTACTATAAAAGTTGGAAAAATATTTCAATGTGACTGCTGGTCCTTTGTAAACCTTTACCTACATTTGCTTTCCAGAGAAAATTAACCGCTGTTGTTGAGGTGGTATTCCTTCCTTTTCCTCAACTCTTTCTTTGATTCGTTCTACTTTGTCGGTGGGTTCTATATCAATTTCGATTTCTTTCCCGGTAAGGGTCTAAAATGTTCTTAAATTGAAATATATTCAGGTTATATACTGACAAAAGAATTACCTTAACTTTGATGAGCATTTTATCAGTGTGTTTTTTGAGTTAGTTATAACGCTTCAGGTTGCCGGTGTATCTTTGAGATTCTTCGATTTAACTTGAAATAAATACAAATTCCACAGCAAAAAAGAAATGTACGACTGTCATTAGTCATTGAATGTATAAAAATGAAATTCTCGGAATTTCAAATGATTCATGGGAGCTGAGGCGAGTTCCTAAATTCAAAGATATATTACAAAAATAACCTTCTGCTAACCGCTACTTTTCAAACGAAACGGTTATGTCAATTCTCAGGTGTATTATTGGTTAGTCAATACGACTTAAATCTTTTCATTTCTATGTATCAATCACTATTAGATTTTTATTTTATTACATTTGTATGATCGATTCTCAAGTGAATCTTGATATCATTCTGTTGTACTGTATAAAATATTATTTTATTGTTTTTAGCTAGTTTTTCGAAACCAGCATGTTGGTATTGGATTGGGTAACTTTTTTTTGGATAGTTCTGCTATTTCAAATATGTTTGTTGTAACGATGATTGCATTATCTGAATAGAGTTCCTAAAAAAAACCGAAGTTGAGCAAATAATATGATCGAAATATTCGTTTGAGTTAGTTGAAACAGAAAATGAATAGCAAAACACTGTAAAAGTGCTAATTTGTAGAGAAAACAAGTTTTTCAGCAACCGTCCGGGAAGTAAATACTTCCCAGACGCTTTTTCTTTAATAAAGTCGCATTTTCCGGCATAATCCATGTAGAATTGTCGTTGTCATTGTGAATATGAAAATATTTGTAGATCGCTGTAGGTGTTTTCTGGCGTTCATGTGTTCAAAACGTATTCGTCTGTGATTCAAATAGATTCATTCTGGCGTTGGAACGATGACGTAACATCAACTATGATCATTCAAAACTAGCCTGAGGTTGGTTTTGACGTTACGTTACGTCAGTTTCTGCTTTATTTTGATTGTTATAGTTTATAAAGTGCTGAAAATATTCTATCAAATACATTGTAGAAATATACAAAATAAGGATGGAAATTATTGATTGCACAAATCCGATTCTAACTGAAGTTGTAGAAAATTGATAAGATTGTTTTTATGGAATGAGAAATGAAAATTTTCTATGTCTTTTACCACTTTAATTCGTAACTAAAGTTACTGCAGTTTCGTCCTATAAGGACATATCCTTAGTATGTACATTAATGTAAAAGTTTGAAAATATCCTTATAGGACGAAACTGCAGTAACTAAAGTTACTGCAGATATTTTCAAACTTTTACATTAAAGTACATAGTAAGGACATGTCCTTATAGGACGAAACTGCAGTAACTTTAGTTATGAATGAAAGTGGTAAAAAACATAGAAAATTTTCATTTCTCATGATGATCTCTTACCACGTAGTAACGGCTACATCCATCAATTCATTTGTTCTTATTATTGAATTTGATATCTGACACAAATTGAATCATTCCATCCTGGCAAATCTTATTATTGATGACGTAACTACGAATCGTTTTTGAATACATGCTCGAATTCGATTGAACGCCAGAAAACAGCTTATAGTTTTGATCACCGACGTAGATTAAAGTTATGTCGATGGTTTTGATACAGATTACACTATTCTGTGGTTTTGATAGGTGTAGCGACACAGAATAGTATATAATTATTTACTATTCTGTGGTAGCGAGATAACGACCGACAGCTATTTGACATGACGTGTGACATTATTTGAGATTTCGATTTTTGAAAATTTATATGGTTTTTGTTCGCAATTAACTATGGAATTATGGAAAGCAGCAGCAGTAAGTTTGAAAATGTGCCTTATGAAATTTCCAATGCTATAGCACAATTATTGCCTGAAAAATCAAAGTCCAGGTACAAAAACGTTTGATTTGTTCTCCAAATTAATGGATATGAAGAAATGCAAAACTGTTGCAGAGGATGTAATTTAGGCTTATTTGGTGCAAAAATCTGAAACTGTCAAATCCTCTACCTTGTGAAGCATATACTCTATGTTGAAAAGTGCCACTTTAGTGAAGAAAAATGTAAACATAGCCCACTTTCCCAAAAGTTGTCACATTTCTTAAAAGGAAGAATGTTGGTTATTGAGTAAAGAAATCAGAAGCCTTCAATAACGAGCAAATCAACAAATTCATTAGGAAAAGGAAATAATGAAACATGTCTAATGCTGAAGGTAATTTAAAAAAAATGATTGTAGAATATAAAAGTATCAACTTAATTTGCTTTATTTTCAAGTAGCAACAATTACTGGGTTAGCCAGTGCGTGTAGATGGGAAGTACTAATAAAAATGCCCATTGATTTAATAAAGGGCAAGGTAAAAATGTTATTTGTAAAAATATCAAATTCCAAAGCACATATTCAGAAATTGTTTGTTGTATAGGCAATATTTACCCACTCCTAAAAATTACACAGGCTATAGCATTCGTCGAACTTAAGCGACGTTATTTGCTGATAATGGTGGAAACATCCCAAATTTGAAGAGACATGGTGGCTGGAAGTCTGCCAATGTCGCTCAAGGACACAAAGAAAATTGAAACTGCCCAGACCATTCAAAAATTATCAGATGAAAACAATCAATATGATACAGAAACTTCTTGCTCTGACTTATAAGATTCAATGTTTTTGTTTGTACCTATCTTCTGGTGGAATTTTAATACTCATTACAAATAATAATGTAAGTAATAGCAACATGCAGCTTGTAATGAATACTAATGAAGATTTATGAAGGCGTCATTTGTACCAAACTTCATGTGGATTACAAGTCAATTACAAATTCAAAAATCTTTATTATATTCTGAAATTACAATGTAATTCTAGTAAAATAGGTAAGGTATGAAATGACTGATAATTCAATAACTCAATCACTAAAAATATATAAAGACATACTGAAAATATATAAATTCAAGGCATACAAAAACAAATATAAATAATGAGATCTCAAACAGTCTTATTGTTAACTGGAAGACAGCGATAACGATTTGTAATTTTTAAAAATATAAATCTAATGTAACATAAAATTATCTTTCAAATGTCTATCTAATTTGATTCAATTATACGAAGTTAAAATACAAAAATAATGGCACTTCAATAGCATGGCTGGACTCCGAAAGAATATAATTTTTCTTTGGAATTCTATGAGGAACATATGGCCAGTTTTCAATTGAGTGAAAGTAAAAACTCCTTGAATTCCTTTGAAATTTCTTGTTTGTAGTTTGTTTTGAGAGTTTCATGACGACACAATTTATTCTTGATACCTAGGTAGATTTCGAACTCCTCAAGATTCACCCAATTGTGTCAGCAAAACGTTGAGAGATTTACTCAGATCAACTAGTCAATAAGCAGAAGAATGACAAACTATCAGGACATTATGTTCAACAGAATCTAGGATACAATGACATTGTGATTCAATCGATCTCCAACCCAGGCTTGTAGTAGTTATCAACAAAAATCCCGAAGCTGTTTTCAGTACTGTCCTCTTTTTTAACCTGCTCGATCCGTACACGATTTTTCGCCAAACAAGCAGCAAACTGCATAATGACTGCTTCTACAGTATATGCAGGGGTCCACCATTGGGGGTTGAGAGTATCCAAACGAACGATTCCGCAATTCATGACGAAAAAACACTTCATCATAGGGTTTTGGACGGTGACGAAGGGTGGGGAGAAGGGGAAGTTTTCAGGGAAACTCACTTTGAGGAGGACGTGGGACACACCGAAGTGTTCCATGTCTTTGCGGAAGTCGCTGTCGTGGTCTACTTTGAAAAGCTTGACCTGCCACTGGAAGAGGTTATCATTTACTAAGTCTACAGTGAAAGACGGGTCAGAGTCAGAATTTTGGTGGCTTTGGAGTTCGTGGAGTTCCTTCAGAACTCTTTTTTCTCTCACTGTTTTTGTTTTGTACTCATTTTGACTAGCTGTTACTCCTGAATCATTTCCTGATATAGTAACTGTGCTGAAGTTCTTACCTTCCCGCTTGCTTATGCTGTAAAGTTTCCTGTGTAAGGTACTCATTCTGAAAAATATACAGATATGAATGTCAGGGATCTATTTGATACTCATCCTGACTAGCTCTTACTCACCAATTTGCAATTGGCTGCCAGACTCAACTGCTAGATTTTCCGAACACTTCCGAGTGTTATGTTTCCTCCTTTTGAGGGAACAAATATTGACATATAGGATTATATAAATATCCATAACTGAAATTTGTTCGAGAAAATTGACTAACACAGTAATTGAAACATGAAATAAATTTTTTTGTGAAATTCCTCATCAGATCATTTCGCAGTGTATGGCCCAGTAGAATAATTTGACAAGGAATAATTTTCACTTAGGGGGTGAGATTGCAACGTGAATACATCTCACTATACATCGTCTTGACAATCGGTTGTGGAGTATTAGAAAACTTAGTATGGAAATTTTCTTTTTCTCATTGCATGACCTAGTAGAATAATTTGACAAGGAATTTCGGCGATATATACTTCACGAAAAAAGTTCTCGCAATTTCATGTATAAGTAATCAAACAATTTTATACTTCATTATTCAATTTTCTCAAACAAATATCAATTATGACTAAAAGGGGGGAAACACGCCACTAGTCGCTCTGCAGTGTTGGGAAATTTTATAGCTGGGTCTGATAGCCAACTAAACATTGGTCTCTCATTAAAAAAATATGAAAGATTTACCTCTTCCTACTGTTGGGCCAAATCGTAGAACCCTTATATACTCTGGGAAACTTAACCACACAATCACCTTACCAGAGATGAATCCTACTTTTTATTCCAAAGATTCAAACTTCTCATCTACCTGTACAGAAATCATAAAAGAGAGCTGTTCAGAAATGAGGTTCACCACTTCTCATTTTTCATAGCAGCCGCCAGTGGTAGACAACGCTGCCTGCCAATGTAAAAACGTTAGGTTTGTTTTGGTTCTGTTATTGAACCGTCCCGTATTGACGCCGAATCAATGCGCAGAACATTACAGTTACAGAACAGTTCTGGAACGGCCCCAACAACTAATAAAAAAAATTATTCTGACAAGTGTATAAACAAAGATCAGTGGTTAGGTTTCTGGCAAAAATGAGAGTAACAGGATATAACTAAGACGTTATCTCTGGTTATCCAAAATTAAATTGAAAATATATTGCCCTCTCTTTGTACTCTTATACTGATGTGTTTGACAAAAACATGTCAAGAATAAATTTTTGGAATTATAAAAGATGTTACATAAGCACTACAGGATAAACCTCAAGGCGCTCTAACAGCGGTGCTTGTGCGAAAGTAATGATTCACATTGGATTTGAATCACTGGAGATTGAATCCATTGGGAAAAATGTTCTCAGAAAGTTCATTCCACATGATTATTATTTTTGCTACATACATTTCACGTCTATCTGCCAGGGTATAAGAATAGTGATGATATATTATTTTGTCTTATTCACCTCCATTAAGCAATATATTCGACGTAATTAATACAAATATTGAAATTGAAGATGAAATACTGAATAAAACACAAATACGGATATAAATGAGGTTAAGAAAACGTTACTACCAAAAGCTACAACGTAAATGAAAAATTTTATTAGTGCGCAAGAGCGAATTCGAAGTTCTAGCCGGTCTCTACTCACCTGTACGAACTAATAATTACCGTTCTGGAATAGTTCCGAATCGGTTCGGAAAAAACCAAAACACTTTGAGAACAATTATAACTGAACCAAAACACATTTTAATAACTGCGCATGATCGAACGGTACGGAACTGTGAACCAAAACAAGCCTAATGTCTCAAACCTTAGACAAGAGCACAAAGTACTTAATCTGTGACAAAAGAAAAGAGAGGATACGTAACTAGCAATCTGAGCAAGCGCAATAAACTGTGCCTGGTTATCGATCGTCCGCCATCAGATTGGTGACTAAAGTTTGTGTGACACCACGACTATTTTAGCCAATTTTTGTGTGATTTATAACTAAAAAGAACTTCGATTGGTGGTTTGTTACAATAGTTTTTTGTGCTGCATACCAGTGTAAAAGTAGTAGTAACAAAAAGGAACCAAATATTACGTTTCATAGAAAAGTAAAAAAGCATCAAATAATAGTTGTTCTGTTTTATCATATTTCAAGTTGAACTCATTAATACAATTATACACTTTATTGTATGATTTTCACTATGAAGGGTTTTACAAAAACCGTGATGTGTTTCGCTATACAATAGCTTCCTCAAGCGTTAAAACGCTTTGCTAACATTGTCTCTTATAGCGTATTGTCAATATTCGTAGTTAATATATATGGTGTCAAAGGGAACCATTTCCTAACCGCTGATAACGAGACAACAATTTTACTCCGAGGGTTCCCCGAGCAATTAGTTTTGCTTATATTTTGTACAAGTTGTC
>WOGR01006323.1:0-13152 GCA_015342045.1 Leptinotarsa lineolata | reverse complement strand
AAAAAATTCTGAAGAGTTTTGTCACAGCAGCTCACGTTATGGCCGGAAGTATTCAGTTTTTCTCAAAACCAAACTTGAGATGTAGATTCTTATATACATTGAAATATACTCTCTGTGTTTCAATATTCAAATGCATCCGAATCTTATTCACTGGAATATCTTTGCATTATTCACCATCGCTATTGGAATCACTCCACTGGAAAAAGTTTGCGTTGTTATCACACTCGTTATTACTATCAGTACTTGTCCAAGAACGCCACATTTTAAACAAATAACAAAAATTTTCAGTAATTTTAACTGCACCAAAATCGAATTTTAACAATCATACCGCGATCAGTTCCTGAACTGAACATGTGAGACGACGTCGATAACCATACCCGCATTCCCCGATTTCTATTCGTCACCCAAACATGACTTCAAATTTAATTTTATGACTCTTCAGCCTATCATGAAACTCGGTTAGTAACAATTATCCAATACGAACCGCCAATTCCAGAGTCTACGTGGACTAGTTGGCAGCCGGTTCCTTTTTAAGTATTGGTTTTTTGGCCTTTGAGAAGCCGCCACGTTTAAGTGTGCACAATATCGTTTACTTCGACTATAATGAGATTTCTAAATCAAAACCTCATATTGAATCATTGTTTGAAAAATGGGTAGATATTAAGCTTAGAAATGAGAGATATGAAATGTACTTGTATGATTTCAAATGGAATGAGTAAATGAGAATGAACATTTCAATAAACTCTCAAATACTTAAACTTGGAGTAATGTCAATGGTGAATTTCACATTTCAGTAAAATCAGAAAGGTAAGAAAATATTTACTGCTTTTCTGGTACCAGCTGATTGTCTTTATTTTTTCAAGTATGATTACCTCTTCTGATACTGCTATAAAACTCCCCGTCCGCTTCCTAGATTCGTAACTCTAAAAGAGAAACCATGTATTGCATCCAAGATGAATTGTAAAATTCGTGATACCGACATTTCCTTCTTGGAATCGGCTATAATCGATCTTCCCACGTGACGGATTCAGCAGGACTATGCCAGCATGAATGGCTCTCATCCAAGGTTCTTATCTTTCCCACCACCTACTGGGTGAATCGTGAAATGAAGTAAGATCACTTTATTTCTGCGATATGCGCTTTTTCACTCGCATGGTTTTTATTTTCGATGGACACAATCCAGTAACTGCTAACTATGAATATTGTACTGTTTTTTTCCATCTCACAAAAATTATTCGAATATCTATCAATAACTCAGAGCCCATTGTTCCCCCTTAAAGTGTTATCTCGAAAACAATTTTGGTTTGCAGGTTGAAATCTAAGTTCAATTAACGAATTACTTTTCCGATAAGGGGCACATAAGAATGTGGTTGGTGGGTATAGAGTTCTTCAAACTGGTTTAACTGGTGCCATCCATGAAAACGGCGTACTTCAAAGTTTTGGAATGAGGTACCTGTCTTATTACGTCTCCAGCACCTTTTCGGATAACATCACAAGACAGAGCAATCATTTTATTCCTAACATTACGTATTGTAATAATATACGAGAAGGTGCTGATGAGGTAATAAGACAGGTGTCTTATTACGAAACTTTGAAGTGCACCATTGAGGATGATAGTGTTTTATATTGGTGAAATTTCATATCGTAACTCTTTCATTTATTATACAAACTGAACAGAAAAAAGTGATTTTTGTATAATTGAATGATCTTATTGAAGTAGTTTCGAAAGTACTTTTTCTTTAGTGTTATCAAAAGTTCAAGTGGAAGTATTTGTTACATGAGTGCTTTTTCTTTCAATTTCTTTGCATGATCTACACATCTTTGTGAAAAGTTTTGAAATCAATTGCTCTCTTCCTTCTTTTGGAAACATTTTCCACATTTTTGTATAAAGATTCAGGAGTAGAAAGTCAAAATATTTCTCTCCGAAAAATTGGTCTCTCCAAAACTAGAAAGAGAGAGAGAGAAATAAATATACTTCAAAATCCAAGAAATCAAATTCTTATTGACCAAGAATATTAGGTTAATACTATTAAAGAGTGCTTTTTTGAATATACAAAAGATTCACAAAAGTAGAACAACTCTATACTGATCACTTGAATGAAATGAATTGAAACACTTTTTTCTAATTCCCACTAGTTATTACGACCGGTTTCAGGTTTTACCCCATTAGCAAGTATAAACAAACATTTGATATCCTTATAAAAAAGGAATTTGGTAGTTGAATGAACAAGGGTGTTAACTATGAAAACTGGGGATTACAGAAATTACCGGGGTTGTCAAACTCATAAATTCAAGAGTGGAGATCTCATAAATCAAGTTGCTCGTTTAGGGGCATTATTCCAGGTTTTTGATTTATTAATTTCCATGGCTTTCAACAAGTTCATTAACTCCACTCATCTCATGTTTTGATTCTTGGAGATGTTCATACATTGTAGATTTTTTGTCCTAACAGACGTGTTCACGAAGCCTCACGTCAAAATTACTAACGGTTTGTCTGTATATACTTCAGAGCATTCACTACACTATTCTATATATACCTGTTTTTTTCATTCTACCTCGTTTGGGTTTTGCATTGAACAGAATCCTGCCTAAATTATCATCACCAACTAAAGCTGTTGTTATTTTGTATTTAGAGAAGTAATTTCAAATATTTTCTGGAAGTTTACCTGAATAATTAATGCTACTATATTTACATGTATTGAGTTCTCTGATATTTGGGTATAATTTACTTATAAGTGTTTTATGAGCTTTATCTGATATTATCTTTTCTATTAGATGAACTGGTACCTGATTGTTCAACGCAATTTGTTTGAATTTTCTTAGTTCATCTTGAAAATTCTTTTTAGATGAAGGGATTGTGAAAGGTCTGTGTATTATTGACCTAAAGGTGGATAATTTATGTGAGAGTGGACTGGAAGAGTCAAAGGGAATTGTACAATCTGTGAAGGTGTTTTTCCGGTAGATTTCGAATTGAAAACCATTATTAACTTTCGGAATATTCAAGTCTAACTTATTTTGTTTTTTTTTTCTACTGTGAATTCAATTTTTCATGCAGCCTATTGAGGACGTTTCAAAATTGATTAATTTGTCTGTTTGAATCATCAAAGCCCACCAATATGTCATCAACGTATGTGAACCAAAACGCAATATATTTCTGAGAAAGGGGGTTATTGAGGATGAGGATATTTTCTAGTCTGTCCATGAAAATGTCTGCAAGAATGGAACTAAATGGTGAACTCATAGGGAGACCTGAGTTTTGTAGATGAAAATTATCATTATATTTGAAGAAATTTTGTTTCAGACATGTGTTCAAGAGATTGCAGAATTCATCAGTTATATATGGGTTTGTATTACACTCATATCATATGTCTTTCATTAGGAAAAGGCATTCGTCTGTTGGAATGTTGAGAAACATGTTTTTCATGTCGAATGATACTAGTTTGATATTATTCTCTAGAGATTACTTCATAAAACTTCTTCAGTAAGTCATCAGAGATTTCATTATGCAAAGAGGAGTGTATCACCCTGTAACTTAATAATAATAATAATAATTTTAATTTGAAGACTTTTGGACGCTTTCGGAACTATGGAAATAGCAAAGTATGGTAAATAACAATGAACAGTGTCGAAGATCACATTACAATTAACCCACAGTTCACTTTCGGATGAATTACTCTGTTGGAGTCAATAATTGCAGCAATAAAATGTTTTATATTTATTGATAACGAAAAATTCAGTATCATTGCAGTGACCTTGAATTAAATTTTCGATATTGTTGTAAATCATCCCCTGGAAAAAATAACGCTGGCTGCCCTGGTCGTCGCCAATCGAGTGTGACCTGGCCAAGGTCGCACTTAACTCTACTTATGTTTCTAGATCATTCCAGGTTGTAACTATTACAACGTTACATCATCAATAACCAAATCTGTTATTCATATGAGCCCACTATCTATTTGTTCTATGAATCAATAACAATCAATTCATACATCTTGCGGAGGATAGCCCAACTACCATACATAATTTTATAGAACGCAATGTTATCTTTGGAGATTTGACATTGATAAAACACGCATGACCGAACTGGATTTTACTGGGTTCAAGAGGTCATGGCTCTCTCTCTTCTTGTCGATCGATCAAGGTAGCAGGTTCGATTTTTGTTTCTTGATCGATGATTTGTAACTTATCGTTTGAAAATATCGAAAAATATCTTCTTTCTCTCAGATAGAGATTGTGAAAAGATGTTTTATATTCTGGACAAAACATCAGGTACGTGAAAGAAGGGTTCCTAAATTATTTTTAACCCTATTTTTGGTTAATAAAATGTCGCCATGCATGGCTTCATGCTATTAATATCCAAATTTATTTTTAAAATCATTCAAGATTCAAGTGAATATTTTTTTTATTCTAGATATTCTCAAGTTATTATCGCCAGGGGAGTATTAATTCAATTTTCACAACTTCGTGAAACGAAAATTTCTCAATTTCGAGAATTTGACTGCGTTTTTATTTTCACAGCATTTGGTTGAACCAAGAACAAAATTCCAAAGAGAAATTGATGGTAGAAACTCAGTACCTCACATGGTATCCTGTGAATCAAGGCTGGAGATGATACTGGGTGAGTATTAATCCACACGTTATTTTCAAAATCTGTAGTTGTGTGATATCTCACCTAGAGTCATTTTCACCTAAGCCGCCAGGTCCAGTGTGGATAATTCTTGAAAGTGAAAAATTTTATCCCTCCCTGTATTATTGTCATATTTGAATATATTTTGAACTTGAAACTTGGATATCATAAAATGTCATGAAGAAACTCTTTTCGTCACTATCAGATGTTTTGATTTATATCTTAGTAGCATAAATTTTCCTTTCAAAGCACTTGTAGATATCATATTTGTTAATGAATAGTTAGTTCATGGTTCAAACACCTATGTAAATATCTTCAAACATATATTCAGTAATGAATAACAGTCTCAACACATATGCGAATTGTCATCGCAAGACTCTTGTTCGAGACTTTCATTTGTGTACATACCCTGAAAGACTGGTTATCCAAAGTTCAAGCGCAGTGTACATTTCACTGGTCAGACGCTAATTGTGTGATCTCGCTTGCATGAAACGACTCCCCCGATATTGACAAGGGGTGAATATTGAAGCCCACCAGTCAACCTAAGTGATAAGGGACCGTCTAAGGGGTGAATACTAAAGCCCGCCATTGAACCCACCTGTCTTTCAAGGAGTGAATATAGAAGCCCTACAGAAGCCATCAGAGACCAGACCAGGTACACCATTTGTCTTGGTGAATTTATATACATCATTTGTTACAATCAAACATTTATCTACTTATATACCATATACATTTGGTTATTGTTTTGCTCAACATATAAGGAAGTTACCGTTATCTATTTGGAGGGAAGTTTGAATTTTTCTCCTTTTATTCAAACAAAAACTTCTGGCGTCCAGCCAAAATTAATTTCACTATCCTTGCCTGACACAAAGCATAATCTGAAACTGGCAAGTCAGTGCAAAGAACACCACTCCAATCTCCACTGAATTAGCCTGGCAAATCTGAAGTAACTACTTCGTTACAAGGTGTCGGATCGCTTCGAGAATAATTCTATCGTATTTCTAAGACGTCCATTGGCATATATAAGTACTACCAACATACGAATCTGGAAATTCTAGTTGACAGTGAGAAACGAAGTGATCTAATAAGGCGATAGATATTGGAATATCAATTTGAGGTTTCAGTTGAAATGTTTGGTTCCATTATCAGTGTAGAAGTGATGTAAAGTTAAATTTAGTTGTACAGTGTTCTCAATTATTGGCAAACTAACAGGAAAAAAGTGACAATATAATCGAAGTGTATTAGGTAAATATGAGATGAAAAAATGTGCCTAATCAGTTTTTCTGTTCAGAAAGTAAAACCTTTTCGAGAAGCACATCTGCTTTTCAAGCGGACAACCGGGGTTCGATTCCCTGCTGAACCGCCGTGCTGGGTAATCGCACGTTAAAAGGTAAGGCCTCGTTAATCCATTGCTCGCACAAGTTTCTACTTCTGAGGGTTGACATTCGTCAGCTGGTTTAATGGAACAAACAACAACAAAACAGTTAGTATAGATAGAAGGAATCAATATTAAATTGTTTGAAAATGATTAAATCATCTACTAATGAGTTTTCTGATATCGTTGGTGTTGTTGAATTCTGACATACACATATCTGATTCAATATTACTCTTCTTCCTCTGTATTCATTTATATCTTCAGTTCAACGTCTCCTATAGAATTTCCATCTCAGTGATTATAAACATTTCTCTTTTATTTTCTATGATATCTTTATCATGCATAGTATTCTCTTCGAATTGAGGAATCGTGTTCAAAGTTCATCATATTGATCGCATATATGCCTATATCCTTCCAAAAGAAAATTTCTAATGCAATAATTCATAGCTTCATCAGAATAAGGATATCTGACAGGACCATCCAACATATAAACAGTGGAATTATTTCAAACACACTGAAGTGACAAGCCTAATTGATAATATTAATCTTCCAGCTTATCTTAATTCATAACTGTTAATGGCAGATTCGAGGCGGTACATATACCCAGCTGACAAACAACATAGATACTTCGGTAAACTCCATCAGTACAGTAACTCTATTACTCAACCCCAATTATTTACTCAGGCATATGAAACCTGTAAACAAACCATTAATTTACTGAAATGGAATATGCAGACTTAGATAAGATTTTCCATTGAATTCTGTTCATAATCACAGCTTCATGAGTGAACAGCTGTTCGATTTCACGAGGATGAATGGTCGAGACAATGCTCGTTGACTATATTTTATTGTTTCTGGAAAAAATTATTCATATTTCGGTCGTATGAAGATATATTAGTCCACAAAATCAGAAACAATAAAAATATCAAGTCGGGCTGCTGCGAGAGGCCATAAAATTCGTGATGAAATATAAAAAAATGTGCGAAAGTTTATAGCCCGTGCTCAATCAATTGGAAAAATTTAAAAATCGAAATGCCCCAAGGTATTATATACACCTGAAGCAGATATTTCATAATTAAAACGTAATCATGGATTCCTTCAAAAACTTGGTTTTCACAAAAAGATGTTCCAGTTTTTTGAAAATTACCCGAAAATGATCGACATCAGAGACATTTCGATTTCCCTGAAATTTACCATTATTCATTATAGATAGTACTTCCTATTGGGATGAACATTCGAAGAAAAAAAAATCATCATTGATGTTCAATTTTATTTTTTCTTTCGATGATATATAGTCAAAAGTTTTAGATAAAATATCATTATTGAGGTTTGCAAGAACGTTAAAAATAATCAATAAGTCACATGATCGTAAATATTCTGCAGTGGGAGTCAGAATAATATATTCCGAAGGGATGCATGCGACATGCCCAAGTTCTGAGCACATCCTAATTCAAATCATAAATTTAACTTTCGAAATGGGCAAAATTCCGCCTCAGTGAAAGGAGGGACTTGCTACTTCGGTTACAAAGCAGTAAAACGTAATTTCCTTCAGAAACTATGGAGCAATCTCTGTATTAAATGAATTTGCGATGCTTGTTGAACTTGCACAACAGACTGATGAGGCTGATGAGTTTCTTCACTGAAAATCAAGTAGTTATAACAGAAAAGCCATATGGTTTCATCAATAACTCCAATATTGAACGTGCTGTAGTGGATCCAATCGAAAAAAACGCGAACTAAAATCTTTTGGGTTGTCAGTCTGGTCATCGGCAGTTTGGGATGTGAGATATCGGTTTGCTAAAGTTAAATGGTTCTCTAGATCGGAATATTCGTTTTGGCGATCTTAGTTCTCTTGTGGTTGTCAGTGAGTCTGATAGTATGTGATCGTCAATGAGTCTGATGGATCTCATAGACAGATCTGGGTGTAAAAATAATCAGGTAATCAAAAAACCATTTTCAAGCTTTTCGTCAATTAACAAACAAGGTTTTCCAATTTTGAGCTCATGGATGGGGATTTCGTAGGATGAATTGTCACAAAATTGATTATTTTTGAGCACTTTTGGACGATATCAAAAAATCAAATTTTGCTATTTGGTTATGAAAAAATACGTTGTTGAAGATAAGTAGATAAAATTTGAATCGAGGATTCTTTCAAGTTCACCTCCTGATGACGCCAACTTAGTAGGTGAATATGTATCGAGAAGAATATTACAGTTCTGGTGTTTCAGAGCAGTGTTTGTAGTGGACTCATTCTACACCAGAAATTCCAGTTCTTACTTTCAGTATCTGAAAATTGCTGACACATCCATTCTTATTCATTTGATAAGGATCCTCATCAATTTTGAAGGTTATAAGAGGCAGACCATTCATTCACAATCTTTATATTATGTAGGGGCATATCGATAATTTCACATCACATTTCAAAATCACTGTTCAGTATTACTAAGAAATATAGATATGAATCATTCTCCTTCTGTTGGTTATGTGTATGGAGTGGGCAAAATTGAACACTTCTGAAGGAAAATTCCTGTTTTCAAGCAAGATAGACAGATGAAAATTGACGGCTGCATCTGAAAATCAAATTTTATGGTAAACTCAATGGTGAAAACCGCATATCGATATCCTATCATCGTTTCTGAGTTAACGCATGTTTTTGAAAAATTTGCATTTTCGAAAAGTGGCTGAAACTTTTTTCCTGTCAGATATTCCTTCGAAAACATCTGTGGAGCACTCCTCTGCGTAAAATTCATTGGTGTGAAACACTTATTTTGTCACATGAGATATCAATAGTTATTGATGGAAAACTATTTTTCTCAACGAGACACCCTGTATCTTCCTGCGTATTTCAATAAAGCTTAAAATCACCTTTTTGAAAATGAAGCACACATGATGTTTTGCTAGAGTCATCTTTAAAATACAGAACTTTTAAGTTTTTTCATGTAGACTTTGAAAGACACACTTTGATCAAGTAGGCTTTGGACAACGCGGCGATAAAACAGAATGCAAATCTTTACTGGTGCTGTCAGATTTTGATTTAAGCAGCAAAGACGCTCTTCAATTAGTAGTTTTTGTTCAATTTTCAAACACATTCGCAATGAAGTATGAGAATATGAAAACTGGAATATGATAGTCTGTTTTATACAAACCGGAAAAAATGCAGAAGCAGCAAGCATTTTGTATCACGAGAGGTATTCAGAGAGAAAACAACCTTCTACAGACATTTTCGCAAGATTGCGACACAAACTAATTGATGGTTGTCAATTTGAAAAAAAGCAACAATTATATGAATCAAATAGGGATAGGTAGTTGAAAGAAATAATTGTTTTAAGAGTTCTTGAACATAATCCCATTACGTCAACACGAAATTTGAAAATATCAAGAGGCCTGCTATGAACTAACGTTAGGAGGATTTTTGAAAAACACAAATTCAAGCCATATAGGACCAGAAGAGTTCATCAACTCAGACCAAGAGATTTTGAACGCCGCATGGCTTTTAACCAGTGGTTCCTGGAAAGTTGTAACCAAGTGCGTGATTTTTCAGATGAAGCTTGTATGAGCAGTGCTGGCATTTTCAACCGCTACAATTCTTATACTTGGGCACAACCAAATCCTCATTCTATTGTGGAATAGAGAAGTCAACGAAATCTTGGATTCAGTATATGGACAGGTGTTTTCGGGGGTAGAATTATCGGCTCGTTCTCTGGGGTATTTAGAAATTTCAAGGCAAAATTACGAATCACTCGTTGATGAATTAACACTAATAGAACTCAGAAAAATATATTTTCAACAAGACGGGACCCTCACAACACTGAAATTATCACCAATTTTTTGGCTGCAAGTTTTCGTAATAATTGGATAGCCAACCAATGACCCAACCGTTGGCCGGCCAGGTCACCGAACCTAAGGCCTATGGACTTCCATATCTGAAAATGACCAAAATATCTCGTTTTCAAATTCTCGACCAATTCTAGATACGAATTGGAAGCGCCAGTGATGCAAAGTTTTGCTCCTCTCACTCCTATTGAACAAATTATTTCGGCAAACAACGTTCAGAGTAGGTGTCGCCTTTGTATAGAAGAAGCTGGTAGACATTTCTAACATCTTCTCTGATAAAATATATTTCACTGTTTGTTCTTTATCAATGTCATTTTCATTATTGAAGTTCCATTTTTTGGTATTGACGTTTTAATTACTAATACAAAAAGTTTTTTAATTTTTTAATAGCTACTACTGTAGCTATTAAATAATGTACTAGTAATTCCATAACTACTTCTATAGGTAGGTTCGTTCTATCTTCCAAATCATCGTCTTCAGATAGTTTTCTCAGTATGATCTGGAGTGCTTCTTCGACCGGAACGTTAGTGTAGAGGCTTTCCACGTCGAAACCTATTAGTTGGTCTTGCTCTGTGACTTCCATTTTCTCCAGTAGTTCGACAAAATATTTCGAATCCTTTACAAACGATGATGTCTTTCCTTGTGAGTGTTGTATGAGTAAAAATCTAGACAAGTTTCTAGTAGCCGAATCTCTGGAGCTGATGATCAGTCTGAGCGGAACATCTTTCTTGTGGATTTTGTGTAGTCCATACAAGTGAGGAGGCTTACTGTGGTGCGGTGTTAGCGATGATCCCTCCTTTCCTGAAGAATACACTTGATGTTTTTTGAAAGTCTGGTACAACTTCCTTCCAATTGATGTAGTAGGGTAACGTGCGATCTTTGTGTATTTTCCCTTCCGAAGAACGTCTTCGATCTTCTGTTTGTAGAGATCAGAATCCATCACCACTGTGGCTTTTCCCTCATCTGCAGGTAGGATCTTGATAATGTTATCCCTACGTAGGCCGTTCAGAGCCCTACGTTCTTCATTGCTGATGTTAGATGTTGGAACCGGAACTGTGGAACTGTTCTCTGATTTTTCATCTGAATTCTTCTGCCTCGGTCTGATCAAAAAGGGAGCTGGTGAATTCCACTGCAGTAATCATTTCCAAAGTAGGCACAGATATTGGCGCAATGGCGCAAGTTTGGACCTTTCCTCAACTAGGATTCTTCTATGTCCGTGAGTGGGTGGGAACTCATGTTGACGACGTTGGTTGCTTCATAATTGTCCTGTTTTCGGTCTGCATTTGGGCATTGTTTCTTCACTAACTTCCTCAACTTTCTGTTGTGGGTATTCTCCATGTCTTGGCGGATATTCAAGCACGTGCTTTTAATCTTGGCAAAGATTGGTCCATGATTATTTTCCAGGTTTCTCTTCTTATTTCTTCAAATCGTTCTGTGGCATCCTGCATCAAAGTCTTCCCATATCCTCGGAATGAGGTCAACTTCGATGCAGGATGCCACAGAACGATTTGGAGAAATGAGAAGAGAGAACCTTGGAAGAGGATCATAGACCAATCTTTGCCAAGATTGAAGGCACGTGCCTTAAAGACATGAAAAATACCAACAACAGAAAGTAGGGAAAGTTAGTGAAGAAACAATGTCCAAATGCAGACCGAAAACAGGACAACTATGAAGCAACCAACGTTGTCAACATGAGTTCCCGCCCACTCACGGACATAGAAAAATCATTGTTGAGGAAAGGTCTGAACTCCGCCATCTGTACCTACTTTGGAGATAATTTCTTCAGTGGAATCCACCAGCTCCCTTATTGATCAGACCGAGGCAGAAGAATTCAGATGGAAAATCAGAGAACAGTTGGATCGAGAACCGGTTCCAACATCTAACATCAGCAATGAAGAACGTAGGGCTCTGAACGGCCTACGTAGAGATAACATCATCAAGATCCTACCTGCAGATGAGAGAAAAGTCACTGTGGTGATGAATACTGATCTTTACGAACAGAAGATCGAAGAGGTTCTTCAGAAAGAAAAATACACAAAGATCGCACGGGACCCTACTACATCAATTGAAAGAAAGTTGTACCAGACTTTGGGAAACATCAAGTGTATTTTTCAGGAAAGTAGAGATAATCGCCAACACCGCACTACAGTAAGCCCCCTCACTTGTATGGACTACCCAAAATTCACAAAAAAGATGTTCCGCTCAGACCGATCATCAGCTCCAGAGATTCGGCTACTAGAAACTTGGCTAGATTTTTACCCCCAATAATACAACCCCCACAAGGAAAAACATCATCGTTTGTAAAGAATTCGAAACATTTTTTCGAACTACTGGGGGCAATGGAAGTCACAGAGCAAGAACAACTAATTAGTTTCGACGTGAAAAACCTCTACACTAACGTTCTGGTCGAAAAAGCACTCCAGATCATACAGAGAAAGCTATCTGAAGACGATGATTTGGAAGATAGAACGAACCTACCTGAAGAAATAATCATTGAATACTAGGGTGCTGTGTACGAAACTGCTACTTCCAATTGAAGGACGATTTCTTTACACAAGATGAGGGACTGCCAATGAGATCGCCACTTTCACCAGTTATAGCCAACATATATATGGAGTGATCTGAAACTCTGGCAATTGAAGAAGCCTACAAGAAACCGCGAGTCTGGTTGAGATATGTTGAGGACCCTTCATGATATAGAACCATGAAGATACCGAACTAGACGCCTTCCTGGAGCACATCAACAACTTCAGACCTTCCATCACTTTCACGATGGAGAAGGAAGTCCACAATGAATTGCCTTTCTTATACGAATTGGTGAAGAGGACCGACACTAAGTGGGAAACATCTATATACCGAAAACCCACGGGACAGTATCTGAACCACGAATCCAAGCACCCTCAGTCGACTAAAAGAGGAATCATCAAGACTTTGGTAGATCGTGCTTTGGGGCTCTGCAATACGAAGAAAGGTCTGGAGAAAGAACTAGGCATTATCAAAAATGATCTTCAACGGAATGGGTACTCCAAAGTGATGGTGGAACAGACTTTAGCAAAAAGAACCTCGCAAGGAAGAGAAGCTGTCACAACCAGTTCTTGCACTCCCTACATCAGAGGATTATCGGAAAGGATAAGAAGAATTGGGTCCAAGTATAACATCAGGACCTGCTTCAGATTCGGAAACACTATCCGTAGCAGCCTTACGAAAACCAGGCCCCTAAACGCGGACTGCGATTGCAAGAATTGCATTTACCGAATACCCTATGAGTTCGGAAAATCATATATCGGTGAAACCAAGAGGCCATTGAAAATCCGTATTG
>WOGR01006322.1:0-13153 GCA_015342045.1 Leptinotarsa lineolata | reverse complement strand
TAGATAGATAGATAGATAGATAGATAGATAGATAGCACTTAGATAGATAGATAGCACTTTATTTCCAACAGGCACTCACCCAATTACAGGAAATGTACAGAGGTGTTGATGAAAATATATGCAGAACAGTATAATTAGTTTTAAAAAAATTGCTACAACTGAAAAAAAATAAGTAGAGAGAAATAGAAATATATTACAAGAAAGGAAAAGAAAAAGGGATACAGTTGGAAGGTTCTAGTGAGAATACATTTTAAAATAAAATTTTGAGAACTGTGATTAATATCGCACATATCACATATTGAATTATAGTTGTTACAAAGTATTGACACCGGTGCTTTCAAATTGTTATTTGTTCTGACAAGATCACAGTAAAATGTCGTTTGATATCTGGAATTCAGGTGTGGGGTGCGGAAGTTGATCATTTGTAAAAGAGGGGCACACAAAATCTTATTGTTGAGCAGTTTGTGAAGAAAGAAGATTGTGACTATAAATCGTCGTGTATTCAGAGATATTACATTAAATTGATTCAGAAGGATAGAATAGTCGGTTCTCCTCTGAGGATATATTCCTGTGACCTTGAAAGACAGATATTTCAAAAAATTTTTTGAACAGCACCAATATGATGTAATGTGGCAATTGTAAATTGGATACCTTATCAACACGCCATATTCTAGTTTAGACCTCACATATGCGTTAAACAGTGTTATAATCGTAATAATATTCTTGAATTATCTGGTACTCCTTATAATAAAGCCCAACATAGCCTGATCTATGTGGGAAGTGAAAGTGAATTTTCAATCAAAACTGATTCCAAGATCTGTCATCTCATTTATCGACTAATTGGAATGCTGTCAATAACATAAGAAAATTCTATTATATTCTTTTTTCTAGAAAATGATAAAATGTAACATTCCGATATGTTCAAACGTAAATGATTCTTGGAACACCAGTCGAATACTGAATCGATTTCATTTTGTAAGCAGTCTTCATAATTGTTATTTACTTTGTAAAGCTTTAGATCACCAACATAAAGAAGTTTTGGGCAGTTCATCATTTTCGCCAGGTCATCAATAAGAAGCAGAAATAAAAGAGGCCCCAAGTTCGAGCCTTGTGGTACCCCTGAGCTAGGTGTGTACAAAGAGGACTGAAAACCTTTATGTTCCACGTATTGCTTTCTGTCAAAGAGATAGCTTGTAAAAAGATCAATTAAACTTCCAGAGAAGCCAAACGATGATAGTCGCTGAATGAGGATGTGAAAATCAATTTGGTCAAACGCCTTTTGCATGTCCGTATAAACTACGTCAACCTGTTGCTTTCGGTCTAAAGCATCAGAAACATGTTGTGAGAGACATGCAAGATTGGTTACACATGTCTTTTGTTCCACGAACTCATGCTGATCGTCCGATATTATATTTCTGATTGAGTTATAGATAAAACAGTATAGAATTATTCCGAAAAGTTTCGAGAAATTGCTTAATATAGAAATAGATCTGTAATTTTTTATAAAAGTTGCATTACCTTTCGTCAGGATAGGACATACACGTGCTGTTTTCTAAATCTCAGGAAACGTAAATGTTTTCAGTGAAAGGTTGAAGATGTGGAGCAAAGGGCTTAATAAAGGGTGGATACAATCTTTCACTAGAAAACTCGGTGTGTGGTCCGGTCCAACAACTAGTTTGTTTTTCAATTTCTGAGTGGTCTTAATAATATCTGTCTCATTAATGTGTTCGACCCGGAAAATTGTTTGGAGAGTTATCGAGCATACCACACAGGGAGATATCCGATATGATGTATACACTTTTGAAATAATTCGCAAAAGCATCGATGATTTCCTGAGGTTTAGAATAAGAGTTTTTGTCATCCTTCATAATGCCGAAAATTCTAGAACTGCATTTTTTAATCTTAATAAAATTCCAAGAAGTACTTAGATTTCCGTGTATTTTTTTTCATATATTTTTTTTCAACAAAGTTTTTATAAGCTTCATTCATTTGTAGTTTGACTTCAGCTCTTAGCGAAATAAATTGTTCTCGATAAAAAGGTGTATTATATTTTTTAAGTTTTTGTGGGCTCGCTCTTTCTTTCGAATATTTTTTGTAATACTTGATGTGAACCAGGGCGGATATCTACGGATTTTAGGGAAACAGTGACGTTGAAAATGATATACAGAATGTTGTTCAAATTATGACATGCAGTGTTTACGTCTGTTTGTTCTAAAACACGAGACCAATCTTCATTGGCAACAAGTTGATACATCATAGGAAAATTGGCTTTTCTGATGTTATAATTTTTTTATATGTCACAAGAATGAGAAAAGTTATTAAAACGATGACGACTATGTGAGGTTATCAAATCTAGTTGTATGGAAGGGTGATGTTTGTCTTCGTTTACAAGTGGATCCATATCTTTACGAAATATAGATATAGACGATCCGTTGAAAAACGTCTATTGTTTCAAAATTCGGTTCTGTGCTATTTGTAAGCTATTAATGTGGTTGTTGAAAGTATCACCCCATGCTATTATACAATATATCATTATGGATTCTGCCAAAAGACTGGATATTGGATATTGGTTTTTCTACAACCGTGCATTTACAATTAACCCTTTTTTGCAGATCTTTTTGAGAAATTTGAGTTCATTAATATGCGGCTGATTATCTGAATTGAGTGAAAAAGTTATAAATTCTGTTTTTTCACATTCAAACTCAATTATTATTCAGCCAGAGATTTTTTCTCAGATTGATTTCAGAAGTTTTGTAGGCTTCATCCCGACTTTCAGCAGTGAAGATCATGGCCGTGTCAACAGCATAACACACTATATGACCGTCAAATTTATTAATCTAGGTTATTTCGTTTATGTAAGCAAGAAAAAGGATCGGCTGAGAACTGTTCTCTGAGGTATACTCATATTGACTTGTGATGCGGACTCTTCCAATGAGTCATGTGGAAATTCTCATCAATTTTACATTTGTCAGGAACAACTCAAAGAGTTTCTAATCGAAGCGATTTCAAGAAGAAAACCAAATTTTGAAGAAAACATAACCATCATTTCATTTCCATAAAAGTAATTATAAAAATTATGTTCATTAAATATTCAAGTATATACGTATATACCTATATAACGTATTATACGTAACTGATTTGATAGCCGTACTTTCGTAATTCTCCAAAGCTCCCGTTAACAGAAAGAAAATCAGGTGTTTTTATTTGGCAAAAAAAGAATTTATTCATGAATATTTTCAGCTCACCTGAAATATTTTTCAAAATAAGGAATTAGTTCACTTTGAAAATAAGGATTTTTCAAAAAATAGTTCAAAATTTTCAGACATTATTTGAAAAACATTTTTTGTAGAGAATGCAATTCGTCTTGCTGTATTCCTGGATATTCAGTCTTCCACATGTTCTTTATTTATGTAGCTTCGTTTACTTCTCAGATTATGGAAGATAATATACCCAAAAATTAGCAAGAAACAAATTCAAAAACTGTTCTCGCTTATAATACAAGGCATGTGTTTATCTGATTTTGCATTCTTAAACATCAGGCATTTCATATTTTTTTACCTCTCTTGTGGTGTCCAAATCAACTGAAGTCAGATTAATACTCAGCAAAGATAACTTTACTTGCCCTGCTATATTTTCTGATGCTTGATGAGAACAATCGCAAAAAATATAAAGCAGAACCAAACAGTATAATCCGTCTACCAGAAGACCAATTTCTTTAAAAGAGAATGTTATACCATGATCGACGACTTCTGAAGTGAATCCATAGAGCTAGAATATAACAAAATGTTGCAAGTTAATTGGTATTTGACAGAAATCAATATGAATATGAGTTTGTCATAGATTTTGTTAATACTTACGGCAATAGTTATATTTGTAATCATAAATAATGAATACGTAGCATAAGTTCTTGCATAGGCATTTCCTATTTTTTGAAGTAGTTCGCTAAGTTCCAACCATAATATTCGGTAATGGAAGATTATATAAGCTGAACAGTAGCGATCAATATCCTGCAGATGAAATGTAATTCAAATGATGATTGTCTAATGGAAAATGAAAATTAGAACAAATATTAAAATTCATTCAGTATTTGTACACAACTCTAGACCTGTATCTATCAGGTAAATAAGTCAAATGAGAGTTCTTTAAATTGATTTGGTGAAATATCATTGTATCAAATTCCACTTCACAATTTTTTTGAAAGAACAGTTGCTGATGAAGAGGTAAGACAAGCGTTTTGGCTCGAAAATTCGAAGTACACCAGGATTTTGATACATTTCCATGTGTGTGAGATTTTATATCATTATTTTTTCATATTATACATGGTGAAGCGTTCCTGTGAATGATATCGTTTTGATCTGTATTACAATATTGTAGATCTGCAAGCCCATGGGGAAGCAGATGTCTGTGAATCTCAGTAAAACTATGATGATCCGCTTCACCAGTGAAAGAAATCTGGATGATATAGCTTCACTTTCTTTCACTGGTGAGCTTATTCCATTTAAAGCGAAAGAGAAATAAGAAAATGTATTATCCTTGATAAAATACTAACGCAGGACGCTCACTTGGAGAAGATTTTACACAAAACGGACTATCCCTATGAACACGTTCGTAGAAAATGTTGGGGATTGAGGCCCATACAAACCCATTGGATATATGTAAAACAGAAAATACAAAGCTTTCAAATATCAGAAGAGAAATTAAACAAATATCAACGGGAATGAAACAGATATCATTCGAAATAAACTGAACGAGTATTGTTTGGAAATTTATGAAATTCCACTTCGAAACTGCTTTTGCTTCATACTCCGAATTGAAACAACTCTCCCCACATTAATACATATATTCGTTCAGCCCTATAATTAGCTTTGTTACACAGAAAGTTGTTTTTTGTTCACATCTATTTCATGTTCAATACGGCATTCTTCTTAGGAAAAATTTATGTGTGTTAAAAATGAAGAGAATTAGAATTCTTGCGGTGTCGAATATACAGACTGTTGTTTGAGGTCGAATTCCTAGCATCAGAACTGAGTAACTTATATTGGTCCCTATTTTTTTCAGCGACAAAAAATTGTGAAAATCACCACCTAATTACCACCCTAATTGAAAATAATCATGACCACTCTACAATTCACTTTATATACTTGCAATATGCTCTAAAAATATGACCGATTTGGAGTGCTTAGTTTCGAAAAAATGACCATGTAATGAAAATAGCATTTTCGTAATTTTTCAAAAAATATATATTTCTCTAAATAACTCAGAAACAATTGATATATGTGATACATAAATTACAGCTATAATTTACGTTCATTCAATATTCCACTTGATATTTTTTCAGTTAATTTGAAGAAATGGCAATTTTTGCAATATTACTAAGATACTCTTTTACTTTAAGCTCAATGTTTTTCAAAACTGAGTATTAGAGATTCCCTAATTCAATTTTTCCCATATCAAACCTGAGAACAAATCGAAATGTTTATAATTGGTTTCTGTAGTATACCACATCTTTATGCTTAGTATCGTTTGATGTATCCTCGTTCTTTCCCAGTGTCTCTTTACCAAAAACTATTGAATATTTGAGAGATCTTCTGAGGATCATTGGTCTCAGTGAACAGGTGATTGAAGTCTACATACAGGTACCAAAATTCTGCATGGAACAGAATTGCTTCCAGTTCAAAAACAGTTTCTTACAGACATCACAAGGCAAGGCAATGAGAAACCCACTGTTCCCCTTTACATCCAATCTGTTCATGAACAGATTTGAATTGGAAGCATTAGAGAAGTTGAATCACTTTCCACAAACTTAAGACGAGTTTCCACGGAACAGAATCGCTTGCGACTAGTTTCGTTTTCAAAAACAAAAAACTTGTTTTGGTTTCGAAAAGAAACTTGAATTCCACCAATCAGAGAAAAACTAGTCTGGGTTGCTTATTTTGTTGTGAACTGTTTTTTATCATTTCCAGTACACGAACATTAATTTAATTGCTGCATTCTTCAACTGTCCATTCTTTTTTTCCGTTCATGTTCTACAAAGGAAAATTAAATCTCATTATTGTTTGAAATAAACAACAATACCACAAACCAATAAAAATAGCCTACCTAGTGCCGATAATCGAAATTCATAAAACTTAAAATACAGTAATAATGTCGCAGACCGTTTCCACATAGCGAACTCACTTTACAATAACAGACAAAACACCGAAACCTTTTGATCTTTCCACCTACCGACGGGACATTTCATTGTTGACAAAAACAGCTGCCTGCGACACAAAGTCTTCTAAATGTTTCTTATTTTGACAATCCAAGTTTTTATTTTGTCGAAATCGACACTGTTGCTGTTTTGTTGTGGTTTTGTACGTTTGGTGGAAATCCGCCATTGGTGATTAAAAGGAACCAGGGTCTAAAATTTGATGTCCGTCGGGAAAATACCAGTACTTTGAAAAAAGATACTACTCGTACGAAAGTGAGAAAAATGTTATCAAGGACATAGCTGAAATCAACGGGAATTCTTCAAATATAGTAGATGAGTTAATTAGGAAACATTAGGAGAGCCTCGTTTTTGATATTCGTGGATTGAGTCTGCTGTCAATCCCATCTTCATGAGGGAAAGTGTCATCGGCTTCACATACATATTGTAAATATCAAACAGTTGTAATATCAAAATAAGTCAGGTGCTTGAATGATTGAAATGAGAATAGCGTGTCAAAGGAGATTTTGAAAATAAGCTGTGATACATAAAGAGAGTAAGTACGAAGGTAGTTCCAGAAGTACCCGACCTGGTCTTGAGATGGCGGTAGTTGTTTGAAAAATGTCACTGTATTGAAAAATACACAATATACAAAGCATATGTTTCAAGTTTGAAGACGCTGAGTTGTTGAGTATTTGTTTGGCAGCCATCAATAGCGAAAGTTTTTGGCGAATTTGTAAAAATGGAGAAAATTGGTCATCGTTATGTGGAACAATACTTTTATTAGAAAGGCTTCAGCCAAACCAATATATAGTCTGAACTGGATTCTACTCTGGGTGAGTCTGCTCCTTTGTTTACAACAGTAAAATATTTGGTAGCAGAGTTTAAACGACGCCGTACGAGATTCCAAGACGAGCATCACGCGGTGGTCGACCAAATGAGATGCCAACTCCAGAAACGGTGAAGAAAATCCACAGAGCAGTGAATGATCGTCAACTGAAAGTGCGCGAGCTAGCAGACTTAGTAGGCATTTCAAAAAGTGCGGTACATTGTATATCATCTAAAAATTTGAACATGTGAAAGCTGTGTGCAAGATATGTGCCGCGTTTCGGTGTTTTGGGATGCGCGGGATAATTTTCATTAACTATCTTCGAACAGGTAAAACTATCAACGACTAGTATTATGCAAAATTATTGCAACATTTAAGTGAAAAAATCAAGCAAAAACGACCGCATGTGGCTAAGAAAACTAAGAAAAAAATGTTGTTTCAACAAGACAATGCACCATCTCACATATCCATTTTTTAAGGAAAAAACACAAGCACTACAGGATAAACCTTAGGGCGCTCTAAAAGCGGTGCCTGTGCGAAAGTAGTGATTCACATTGGATTTGAATCGCTGAAGATTAAATCCATTGGGAAAAACGTTCTCAAGAAGTTTATTCCACATGAACGCAGTTCTCCAAATGAAAGAGTTTTTAACAAGCGAAGTTCGAGGTTTACTGAGTTGAACTTCAAAACGATGAGCAGCCACAGACCGTTGCGTATTTCTGATATGCACCGCTCCTGGCAGAATCAAATGTGTCAAGTCCCTTGAATATTAGGCAATGACCAAAATTAACTAATTAAAGTTTGAAATACTACCTCATGTACCCTATTCGCCAGATTCAGCGCCCCCCGGTAGTCAAAGATTTTCCAATGATGAAGAAGTGATGTCGGCAGTTAATGGCAATTTTGAGGAGCGTCAACCTACTAAAAACACTAGCCAGCCAATCTTGGGGTGCAGACTACTCAACCCTGTATAAAGCAACAGTGAGATCAAGAATGAACTACTGAGCTATAGTGTACTCAAGCGCCATAGAAACAATTTTCGAACTATTAGATAGCGTTCATAATGCTGGTGTAAGAATAGCCTATGAAGCATTTCGGACTAATCCAGTGGAGAGTTTGTACGTTGAGTCAGGAAAACTCTCATTACAACTGAGAATAAACTACCTCAGAATGACCTATGCTTCAAGAATTTCATCAAAATCTAAAACTCCTACTCATAGTCCCATTTTTCCCAAGCATCAAAATGAAATGTACCATCAAAAGACTCACATTATGCCGCCCTGTCAGTATCAACCTCTCATCTACCTATCCCATTTCCTTGAATACTCCTCTACCTTGGATAATCGATATTCCACCCTATAACACAGAACTCCTCATATTCCCGAAAAATTAGACTCCTGCGGCACTAATCCGAAAATCATTTCAGGCCATTTCTTCCAAGTTCTCTAACTTTAATCACATCTATACCGATGCTTCTAAAACAGAAAAAGATGTGGCAGAAGCTGTCATCAGTAAACATGAGAGTAAAAGTTACAAACTACCTAGCATCAGCAGCATCTACACTGGAGAGGTTTATGACATCGCACAGGCAATTATACATGCGAGTAAGTAAATGAAAACTCTAATATTCACAGATTCATAGAGTGCAATAGAGAGAATCCGCCAATTATACTCTAAACATCTCCTCTCCTACAACAAATTAAGATCGAGCTATTCAAACTTCACTAAGAAAAAAAAGTCCAGATAATCTGGATACCTTCACACGTCGAGATACTAGGAAACAAGAAAGTCGACACGCCGGACGTAACGCCCTCTAAAACACAAGTGCAGTTACAATTGAAAAAACACTGCACACAAACGTATATCGGCAGATAACAACTTTCATAAACGTTGTCTGGAAACAGAAATGGCAATCTTCAATTACCAATAAACTGCACAAAATAAATCCCAACATGAAAATAAAAAATTATGCTGGCCTCAGTCGAAAACATCAAATAACCATAAGTCGCTTAAGAATTGGACACACCCCTCTCACTCACCAAAATTTACTAAAAAATAAAGCTCGAAGTACATGTGAAAATTGCAACATGGACCTAACAGTGGAACATCTTTTCACAGGTCAACAACACCAGCAGGAGATAAATGCAAATGGAATAATATAAAATTTCTGCGTTTTCTTTATTGGGCTGAATACTTCTGGGACCACCTTCGTTTTATGTGAACATTGCAAAAAAATTACTAGAAAGAGTACAGTTTTTCCGTATATCTCCAGAAAAAAAAAGCTAGATACAAAGCACTTTTCCCAATTACCAGAAATGCAATACACTTCTCGGCGCGCGACACCAAGTTGGTGTCTTCAGGTTTTTGTTTTCATCTCCTGAAGAAGCCAACTCAATTGGTGAAACGCGCATCGAGAAGAGTATTGCATTTTTGGTGATTGGGAAAAGTGCTTGTTATGGATTTATTCCACGGCAGAGGTTCCCGTTGATTTTTCAGTATCATTCAATAATACCTGAAAATAGCTCATAGATGAAAATATTTTGTTATAGGTTTTCATTTCCGAGTGAATGCAGTCAACTTATAAAATTCTGGTTTAGAGTGGAATTATTTTCATATTCCTGTGGTGCATTCAAGTTAAAAAGAGTACACCCAGAGACTAAAAAATCGTGGAACATGTCAACTTCCGTTTTCTGTGGGACGTATTTCTACGTAAAAATCAAGTGCTTGCTAGTAACTCCATCCCTTCAACAAACCTTACGTCAAAATTTTTCAATCAAAATGATAGTCGAGAGACACATTATTTGAACGTTCTTTCAATTCTGTATACATTTTTGTCATTACAACGATGGGCAATGTCAGAAAAAATATAACACTCTTCTGAGTTTTTATATGATTTCAAACTAGAAAGTGAAACTGAACAGACAATTTCACTATTTGGGATGTTTGAACTAAGCACTATTGACAATAACCGTAACCCAACTTTATTGTAAACCATATGTTTTTCGGACGAATATAGATTTTATCTAAATGCAAATATTTTGGTAAACTGAAACTTACATCTTTGAAAATATAGATAAAAAAATATAGTCTCACCTTCTGGAAAGTATCCGCTAATGCATGACTAGCGTTTCCTATGGCTCTGCAGTTTATATACCATAAGGCACAATTCATATTTATCATCGTTATAATGTGATAATAGGCCGTTGTGTGATACAGACTGAATCCCTCTAATAAAGCACTGAGTGTTAGTAAAAATACCACTGCTAGTATAAGGCAGCCAAGGCTAATTATCACGATGAGTGAACTCAAGAAGGGAAATTCCAGGTTTGACCCTAAAATTTAGAAATCAATTTTGGAATGCTGTATAATATTTTTACGATTAATTTGCACCGATATCATGAAATCACTGACTATTGAAAGACTAATTTGTTTAGCAGATATCTCATTAACATCATTGAGGAAATGAAAAAAATGTCCCGAGGAAACTCAAAAATGATTTGAAGATAATAACTTTCAACTCACTTCTCGTTGTGTCAAAATATATCAATAACTATTTTTAAACATATACAGCATAGAAACCAACACATTGAGAAAATTATTCTTTAATAACCTCTCATGCCGTCTTTCATCAAATAATTTGTTCAATTTCATTGCTTGTCGTACAATGCCCAGAAGTTTGGTAATTGTATATGCTACTTGATATTTATTCTAATGTCCTTTTTTGTTTTATACCAATTACTTCACGTAAAAGTATTTTTTATGAACAATTCTTACAAAGGGAGCACGGGGGAATTTGAGCCTACCAAGAAAAATTGTTAATAATCACATTTATGTTCATTATCATGAATTGTTATTGTGAACTTAAACCTCGTTTATTTCAGTATCAAATATTCACATTTGGAATCAACTAAATTTGTACATTTTCTGTCACGAAATAATAGCCCATTCAATGCTCATATTTATGTAAAATGGGAGCCATAATTTTTTATTCTTTCCAAATACGAAGCCATATTCAAATCAAGTATATCTTAGTTGTTGGTATTGTGAGTTATTTTTAATATAAATGAAATGATATAATTTCAAAACAAATAAATAACCATAAAATTATTTAAGAAATCAAAGATACAGATTTTGTAAGGCACCAAAGAGAACTCAAATATAAGAAGCTGGATCATCGCTGCCAGAACATTTTTTATGCGCCCAATCTCCACAACTTCTGGATTGGTACTATATTTCGCCACTTTTGTCTTATCTAGACAAATTGCACAAAGAATTTCCTCTTCTGAATATTTTGACGCATCATCGCACTTTAATAGATGATTCTTCATCGCCACTTTTAAATAAATTCTTATTTACTCGTTTAACTCTTCGGTTTCTGGTTGTAGTCTATTTTCGCTTAACTCCATTGTCTCTGGTACATTTCCCTTTGTTACATTTTCCTTTGGCACGATTTTCTTTATTACAGTTTCCTTAATTTGTCTCTTGATCACTTTTGTCTTCCTTTCTTTTTCAATACGTTTTTCTTGGAATACAGCTTTCATCGGCGTGCTTGTTGAGATCTCAGAGTGCTGCTTGTTTGTCAATATATATTGTCTTCATTTTATTAGAGAAGTCGAGTTGAGGCATTGGGCCCACAATGGACACAATAGAAGTAAATTCAGTCAGTCAATGTTATCGATATTGGTTTCACGTCGCCGGCTACCATTTAATAAGTATAAAGTTGTGGTACATCTGACGGTAGCGCTGGCTCCTGAATCAGAATGAATGACCGGTTGAATGTGTATACTATTTAAAACGAATGAACTTGTGGCGGGGTTGACATTATCTGGTTGCTCAATAACTACCTGCGGTGGTATGTGGATGGAATCGCGATGGGGTTAACGTTAACTGGCTGCAGATGATAGCAGGCTACTGTGTGTGCCATTGGATTTAGAGTAAGAAGTACCATCAATATTCACAGTGATAACTTTTTCATCAGTGGCAACACGTTTCTGACCCTTGAGCGCTATAATGTTCTCAGTTTCTTGGACAGCCGTCACATCAGTCTCATCTACGTTATAAATCATTTGTGGTTCAAACTTATATTTCAGCACCAATTCCTACAAATCATGTCACCTCAGTCTTGTTGAATCCGAGTATTCTATTCATACTCGTGGCTTCGGGTTTTCTGATACTCAGATCAGGATGACGCTGTAAAACACCAGACAGCCAATATTTTTCCATCAGTTTTAGTGATTTTGTAAAACCTTTCTGCAACACCTAGTTTTTCAGCTATGAGGTAACTTGTTTTTTTTGTGAGTCCATAAAATGTATTTAAGATAGCAAGGAGATGATCAGCTTTTCTTGTTCAACAGTGAAAACAGAATATCGTCCCAACTTAATTGAGCATTTATAGCTGGTATCATTAGCTTTAGCTGAATTGTATTTCTTCTTCATTTTACTGTAAGGTATACCATCATTTTCCTGAGATATTTTGTATACAAAAATTCCTCCACTTTTGAAAGTAGTTTTATTCAAATATTGCATATACAAAAAAATATTACAATTTTTTTTACAAAATGGGGTTAGATTTGCTCTCTTAGTAAAACATACCTAGGCATAAATGCCTGTGTGTGTGTTTTATCCAGGGCTTCTCTAAAAAACTATTAGTATTGTACATAAAATTATCTTAAAAATTTTGGCGGGCAAAGATTTACAAGATAAAAAATAAGGAAGGTAATGAACTCTTATGTAAAGCATAACTTCAGAACACCTGTATATTTTATGTGTGCACGTATTTTTACCAAAATTCTGAAAGATATTCGACAATTTGTAGAGGGCATGGATAGCAACAAATGGTGGGTGTATTCACTATCGTTGTATTTTATAGAAAGTGTCCTTATTTTTCAAGATATAGTTCTTCATTTCAGTTTTAAAATTTCTTAGTTTGTCAATTTTTTTAAATGTACTGGTGTTTCATTGTACAATTTTGAACCGAAAAATAGAAAAGTTCTCTAGGTTAGAGCTTTTTTAAATGTGTGTATTGCTAATTCTTCATTACTAGTTTGTCTGGTTGGTTGGACAGATCTGCTTCGAAGTGAGTATTTAGTTGTATGAACTCGAATTATACATTGATGAACATACAAAAGACTGATTGG
>WOGR01006321.1:0-13154 GCA_015342045.1 Leptinotarsa lineolata | reverse complement strand
AAAATGTGGAGAGAAGGTAGTTTTAGAAGGATCTTCATAGCCGCTGACGGTGTGAAACTGATGGCACCACAGATAGCCAGACAAGCCTGTCTCTGTATGCCAGAGAGCTTCGCCTATTCAACTGCCGGTGCTGTGATAACCTTCTTGACGACCTCCCAATCGCTCTTTTTTCGGCGTTTGGCGCCCTTAAAAGGTGAAGGTCTGTTGTTATCAAGAGTCTGACTTCCAGGAAAGTGGTATTCTATAAAAAGCTCTAACGTTTCTTTTCAAGAGGTCGTAAATGTTCCATTGGTTTGTTTCAGCGACCCAATTACAGCAGTCGGCTCTCTAGAGAGAATCTTGTGAATTCTTGTGCTGCGAGGTTCATCAGAGATACTATCACAGAACAAGACTCTTGTCTTGTACTATTTTTTCCATCCCACTATTGCTATCTAGAAAATGGTGGGGTTTGGTAAATTAGACGGAAGTTGCCCATTTTGGAGAACAATGGACGTATTTTTTCAGATCACTATTATCAATGGCTATTTCAAGATATTCATGAAAGAATAAATATTCCGAGTGTTTTTCTAACTCTAGCACCTTCTTGTGCTGTTCAACGTTTGTCATGATTTGCTTTGAACAAATTTACAAAACAAAGTTCCGTTCATTGAATTCTTTTTTTTACAACCCTTCTGATATCAATTCTAAACTTTAACTTTAACTGATCTTCGACCACGTCACTGAAGGTGACTGCCGCAGTTGAAGTCGAAACGTTTGGGCATTGTAACCAAAGAAAACCACGGCAGAACCCGGAAACCAGCCAAAACATTGACGTCAGCCGTGAAAGCCTACATTCCTATAAAAAACATTTTTTACACATTGAATGACAAAAATTATTATGAACAAATAGATTTTTACATTACATTCTTTATAAAAAGTAAAAAAGTTACCTTGTATCAATTTGTGGGATATTATGAAGCTTTTAACAACGGGTAAACAAATTATTCGCGATTATTTCAATATTTTGTTTATATTTTTTATTTTCCAACATTTTTGTTTGTTCATCAAAAGATGGAAAATTGAAATTTTTCTATTTTTTTCCATCTGGACTCTCATCTAGAACTCCTATAGAAGCCATAATTCCTTTCTTCAAAAAAATGGGTAATTAACAAAATATAATTAGAAGAGAAATTGCGATAAAAATTATTTTATGGCGAATTATTGGTTATTGATTCAAATGTCAAGAAGTTACCTGAATTTTCCTATTCCTTTATATTTACATTTAATTGGTTCAAATATTATTTCCAGTGCTAGAATCGAGTGTTGCATATGCACTAAAACTGAACTTAACTAAACTAAAATATTATTCTCACAGTTTTGAAAAAAAGTACTATTTTTCAGGAAGTTTTCCACTCTTTGAATTTTTTTTTTCGAATTTAGGACATCTGCAACAGTTTTTGAGGAATTTGCATAAATCGAACTCCACTGTTACCAGTTACTCTGGTAGCCGGTGATCAGTTCACCAGGATATAACAGCTGGAAATTATCGATTTGTTTCTCAATAAATCCAGCAGTCGCTATCGTTTAATATTATAGAATGTTATGGAAAAAAGTCTTTCTAAAATGAGTATGCTTCTCGTATTTGACTTATTTTTGAGGAGGTTTTGAGCAAAACCGAATAAATTCACCAAAAACGATTTTTGGAAAAATACGATTTTTCTGTAACGCGAAAAGTAGTGATTTTTAAATTTTTCTTGCTGGCAAACACTATTATAAAAATCATGATGAAACTTTTGCTATAATATAAATTTAAAAAAGTAATTTTTAGTACAAAATGAAATAAAAATAAAAATGGATTTATTTGGTTTTGCTTGAAATAACTGGATTTATTTGATTTTGCTCACAACTTTATCAGCAAAAATTAACAAAAGTGTTATTCTTACTACTAATACAAACAGAAACATTACGGCACTTAGTTAACTAACAGCAAAGCCAACGGTGCATTTAAAGATGAAGTGCAAATTCTCCTTCTAATTTAAACAGTCACACTCATTTCTTCGCTCTACTTCTTCCTGAGTTACATCCTCAGTATGTTCATCTTGATTATTTCAACAAAACAGATTCTTGTACCACAAAAAAGTTTCGTCACTTTTCCACTCCTTTCCAAATTGCTTTTCATAAGCTGCTGGACACTTTTTATCTCCTTTGGTGAAATGGCTTTTCGCAGGTTGACCTCAGATAGTACAGTTTTTTAAAGATTTTCCCCTTTTAAAAATTGGGCGCTTAACTTCGGATTGTGCTTCAAACCGATAATGCTGAAAGCATGCAAGTGAAATTTTAATTTCTTTAGTTTTTTGAATCCGAGTCTTTTCCAACGAGATTCTTTTCAAGTCTGATATTCTTGTTAAGGTAATTTTGTAGTTCCTTAATGTCAAAAATCTTCCAGTCTTGTCCTAAGACTTTTGCACTTCCAACTTGTGCATAATGACCAATATATTCTTCTTTAGAAACAATGGTTGGGTTGTTCCTGAATATATTTTCAACTCGCCCAAAAACTCTATCTGCTGGCATAAAACTGTGGCCTCTTACTGGCTAGGTGATACAAACTTTTGTGACATTTTCAGGAGAATACTCCAACAGCCAAAACATTAACATATGAATCAAATGTTAATTTTTGTTCTGGCCCCCACATCCATTGCAGAACAATCTAATCTGGGTTATAGTATCAAGTTCCAAGGATTTTAGGTAATCGAACAAAGCCGATGACACTTCTGTAGCGTCCCTCCCAGCCTGATCTTCAGTCCAAATATAAAACGTTGGATTTTTGGAGTTCATGCCAACACAGCAAAAGGAATAGAGGCTTATTTGGTGCGAATAAAATGCATCGGAAATTGGCGTGCGTGGTAAGGGTTGAACCTGCTGCAGGTCAAAGCAGAATGTGAGGGAATTTTCTGGCTCTTGCTTACAAAGATCGTAAAAGGCTTTTGCTCTTCTTTTATGAACCTTATAGTCAGTCATATACTTGTTTTTCTCTCTTTGGTCTTTTTCAGATTTAATTAAATGCTTTAGACGCGGGCATTGGGAACAGGTATCAGAAGCCGGGGACGAAAATCCAATATTGAATTTTGTTAGAATAACCCTCCTAAACATGTGGTAGCCAACTTGGTACTTACTTTCAGCCTGTTCATTATACATACGTTGTAACTTTTTAATGCTTAGATGGGCAGGTAAATAAACCCTTTGAGATTTTTTCCGATTATAATGACTTTCAGTGCCACGCAATTTACCAATGAGTTCGCGTACTCTCTCCCTCTTGTCTGAACTATTTGTTGAAATATGGTCACCTCCTCTTCGCTCTATAGGACAGTCCCCTGAGTCGACAATCTTACATACGGTAAACAACCTGTAGTTTTTAACACCTGTTGCTGCCAAAAAAAAACTCCTGCAGACTTTTACTGCCTCTGATCTTTTCTTTTTAATTGTTGTAAAAAGTTTGCAGCCTTTGTTCTTTGTCGAGAATTATCTTTAACAGACCTCTTCCTTACGGTACCGGAAACGCTTATCATATGACAAAGTTTTACATCTTGAATATTTTTGTTTGGTACGCTATACAGCTTGGCTTCTTACATTTTTAATATCTGACATTTTAACATATTGGTATGTTTTATTATTGTCATGTGAGCAAGGACGCTTAAATTTTTTTATGTCTGGATCTGGATCTTCGTATCTAAAATAAAATAAATAAGGTTGAGCAAAATATAATTGCCTAAGAACTCAAAATTTTAAAACTTTAAAACTTTGTTGTAAATCAAGAAACAATATTTACGATTTATAAAAGATAACACCCTAGTGCAGTCGAGTAATAGGTAACAAAAATGTTACAAGTACCTTTTAAGTAACTATGCTAAAATAACCTATTATACTAATTTAAAATCATACCCAATCTTACCTTTCCTGTTTTCCTCTTAGCTTTTTTGGGGCTTTTTCCCTTATTCTGCTCCCTTGATTGGCTTCTTCCACAAATACTGAATGTCCCAAAAAATCTGCTTCCATATTTTTTATTTAGTACCTATTACTGCAGCTTATATTTTATTTCATTTAAAAACCACTAAAAGAACTGTTCAAACCAAAAATAATATACAGCACGACTATAACTCAACCACATCAATCAAACTATCGCACCCAATGTTTATGTTTACACTTCTTACTGTACCAACTAACACAATACCTGGTAACCCCTGTCCATGCTAGCCCATCTATTGTTCGAATTATACATTTATATAATAAGATGAAGTAGGAAATTTGAAATAGAAATGTATTTATGGATTTATTCGGGTTCGAACAAAAAGTGGATTTATTTGGTTTTGCATAAAAACATCAATATTGCCATTAAAATTAAGTAGGATTTATTTGTTTATGCACGTAAATATTTTGCTGATATGATGTAAGTCAGCAAGATGAACCGATATTCACAGCTAACTAAATTTTTGTAAAAAATGGATTAATTCGGTTTTGCTCTAAACCACCTCATTTAGAGAAAAAAATTATATTTTCTGCAAAATTTTTTCAAGAAATTTTCAGTACGATACACAAATGAATCTGTAACAAAATAATTGTAACCCTCTTAATTAATGAAAATTACTATTTTCAAAGAAAAATAAGTTCCTCAATTAATTATTCAAACATTGAAAAATGAAAACCCAATTATGAATAATGAAAAAATGTGTAGATTTTTTGTTTGTACCTAAGTAATTTATAAGTAAATGAGTAAATGTGTAAAAAATGTTGTTATATTTATTAATTATAAAAAATATTTCATGTGATATACTGTCTTCTGCGATAATGCGCCCATGCCGCAAAGGGCGCGCAAAGCCCTATTTTGGGCGTTTAATCAAAATTATAAATAATGGAGGTAGAGTTCCGGATATAGACTTTCTCATTTGAAACTCCCTCTTCTTCCAGAATTTTCATTTATTCATTATTATTGATAAGTTTTCAAACATTAACGAAAAACTATTATGAACTAGACTTTAATATATAAACACTGTCAATCCTTCAATTGTTTTACCGTTTTTCTGCACTGAGAAGAAACGAAATGAAAAGTGGTAGACAATAAATGTCGTTCCCAGAATCAGACTCTTTATTCAACACTAGAGCTGAGATTCATCGACGCTACCAGATATTTTACTTTTGTAATTAATTTCGTCAAAAGCAGGCATATGATAAATTTATCAAAGAAAATTGAGGGAAGGAATTGCTTAGCGCAAAGTAATAAGTGAAAACAAAGTAATTTATCAAATAAATAGCGTCTATTGTTCCCAACCTAGTGTTTTACGAATATACACTCAAAATATGGACTTGAATTTATCATCTTCGTTCGTTTTGCTCTTAAAATGTACGCTGTTATTGTTTTTCACACCCTTTCCATGATATTTCGTTGAATTTACGTGGGGTAAGATGGATGTAGAATACGGTCTAGATAGAAATTGTACTTAGAAATATGATATCATTAATAACTCTGTATTAAATGTTGCACTATTTGTTTTCATTCATTTCTCTTTTGCCGAAGAATTTAAAATATGACGTACTTCATCATAGAAACACGAGATGCGATGAAATAATTCATTAAATGTATTTAGATGCTTGAGTTTTGTTTGCTACTTCAAGGATTGGTAGAAAAATATACGAAATGATGTGAAGTCATCACAATTTACCATCATTGAAATAATAATAGGTAAGTACGTCCAAAGTGGGTGGGACTATTCTATCCTCCACTGCAACCCGGGAGAGCTTATTGTGGCTTGACCAAATGAAAGCGATTAGTTCATTTGGTAAGCGACTTTTCAGGTTAAATGAAAAGAGGGAGACTCTGCCACACGTAGAAAACCTGATTTCTGATAAAACTCGAGGTTGACAGACCATGTTTTTTTTTGACTTTTCCAGAACTCATCCATTTTTTGAATACTTGTAGATAATATATGAAAATTGCATACAATTAGAGATTTTTCCAAAGGAACTGATTTGACGTTTATACAATTGTTTGTTTCCTTCAAGGGTTCGAGAAATGGAATAGAGGTGGTTTCCGACAAGTCATCCAAACAAAATAAATTTTCATTAAAAATTCATATATTTTGTTTTTTTGAAGTTTATAGGCAAAATTTATTATATCTGTCACTCACGAATTGGATGAATCCCCAACTGATTTTTTTTAAACGCAGTAATAATTCTAGCCAAAATTAGTAATTTGCTTTCCATATTTGTTTCGTTCCGGAATTTTTCTTGATTCCATGAATACCAGGAATAATTTCATTCATGTGTATGAAGGGCAAACTTCTACTGTGTAAATTCTGTATATTTTTCACGAATATGCATTAGATGAAACTTTAAATTTCAGAGAAAAAACCAAGAAGATGTTATAAATCTATTTGAAGAAGTCATATACCGGGTGATTCTCTAAGGTGGATCATCCCTATAACTTTTTTATTATTGGAGTAAATATGTTAAGAAATTTTAAATGAACTAAATATACATAACCCCCAAATTTCGTTTTTCTATCTCCAATAATTAAAAAGGTATAGGGGTGAGCTACATTAGAGAATCACCCGGTATAGAACAAATGAAAAAGCTGTCAACTTCTCCATCCTTATACGAAATCTTTCAAAGAAAGGAAGGAAGCAATCGATTTCAGAAAAGATGTGTGGATTAAATTCAAATTCAAATCATTTATTTCCTTAAAATAATGAAAAATGTATGAGTAATAGTCATTATACATAAAAGAACAAAACAAAATACATATGCAAGAATGAACAAAAAAAATATACACAGTCGCCAATCACATTGCTATATTTAAAAACTCGTCAAGAATATAAAAACATCTTTCTAACAGAAACGATTTCAAACGACGATTCTAAACAACGAAAAGCAGCATATTGACTTCAATTTCGTTGGTGAACAGTTGTTAATTCTAGGTCCTACAGGTTTTGTTGCACTTTGAGTTATCTTATACTTAGCCACTCTAACGTGCATCATTTGCTTTTGCCGAGTGTTTTTATCATGAATATCACTATTGGGAATGAAGTCATTCCTGTTAGTGAAAACATGAACTGACAACTCGTAAATATATAATCCAACCAGAGTTGAAATTTCGTGTGTAATGAATATGTTTATGCTTGAATACTGTCGAGGATCGTCAAAGAAACAGCATAGGATAGCTTTTTGATGGATAAATACGTTCCTACTCATTGCAGAGTTGCCCCTTAGACATACACCATAGCGACCTAAGCATGATAAGCAATCATAAGTTGATTAATGTTGAGAACATTCCTCAATTTATTGAAAAGATAGGTTAGTGAGCTCAATTTTGAAACTAGTTGATCCCAGTGCTCATTCCAAGAAAGACTCTCATCCATTTAAATGCCTAGGAATTTAACGGTTTCGTGTGTTTCTCAAGATATAGTCATTAACAATCACCTGAATATCATCGGTTTTATTCTGATAGATGTGAAAGTGGAGAACCTGAGTTTTTATCACATTGAAAAATAAGTCATGATTATTGCAATAGTTTGAAACTACATCCAGAGTATATTCGCATTTTCGTGTTAATTCATTTGTCGCTTTGGCAGATATCATCAAACTAATATCATCTACATAGGCCGTAATTTCAGAATATGATATTTTTCTGTCTATATTATTGATATATAATAGAAATAAGAGAGGCCCAAGTGTAGACTCCTGGGGTACTCCTAACTGGACCGATCTCATTTCTGATGTTGAAAATGAATAAATATCATCTTTGTCAAATTTGAGTGAAACACACTGCATTCTGTTGCTTAGAAAAGATGAAACCTATGAATGTGAATTTCCCCTTATTCCATAACGATCCAAAATGTCTAATAGCTTGGTATGATTAACACAGTCTAAAGTGTTAGTCAAGTCACATAGAATTACAGCTGGATACCCTTCGTGTCTATAAATTCTACCAAGCGATCGTAGAAAGATCGTAAGGCACTTTCAGGGCATGAGGAAACCATGCTGTATTGGAGTCAGAATACTGTGTGATCATGCGAAGAAGTAACTTCCAGACAAAAACTGGAAGAAAGCCTCTTCGAAAAAGTTTTTCTTTCAGTTTGTGTCTGGAAGTTACTCCTTTGCATGGTCTACACATCTTAGTAAAGAGTTATTTTTTTGAAATTGATTACTTCCCTCTTTTTTTTTTGGAGAGATCCAAATTCTTTGTATAAAGATTCTCAAAACGGATACTGAACATGAAAGGTCCTTCAGACTAGGTATAAAAGATTCGACGTTTTCGAACCATTCCTTGGAATGCAACCACAAGTTCCCGAATCTAAACGATACAGGAATTTTGCCCTATGCAAGCAAAGGTTGGAAACTCAGTTATTTGGAATTCTTAGAAATTCATAAGCATAAGAAATGCGGGTGCAATCTGTTAAATGATCAAATCGATCTAGTTTACTCACCGGTTTATAAATTAGCGTACCCACATTGTCGCAGGTGAAAATTACTCAGGTACCTCAGTTATTACCTAGAGTGGTGTTATATAAGGTGTAATGTAATCAATCATTTGTAGTTTAATGTAAAAGTTTGAAAATATCCCTATAGGATGAAACTGCAGTAACTTTTCATTTCTCATTCTTCATGATGATCTCTTACCACGTAGTAACGGCTATATCCATCAATTTATCTACGTATAGAGTTGATTTTTTGAAATTGATTACTTCCGCCATTGATCTGCATGATCTACTTATCTTTGTATAGGGTAAATTTTTTGAAAGTGATTGCTTTCTTTCTTGCTATGGAAGATTCACATATTTTTTGTAAATTGAGAAATAAAAAGCCATAACCTTTCTAGCCCAAAAATTAACATCTCACAAAAATATACCCCTTTCAATTTAAAATAAAGAAGATTTTTTTCCTGAATAAAGGAACCAATCATGTTTTATAAAAATCGAAGAGAGAAAACAATAAGAAATCAATGTGAAAAATTTATACCTTTCCGAAATGTGCATGTAATTGATTTTTGTTTGTGCTCATATACATATACAGAAAATACAAAAATGTACCTGATTTTTTGTATTTCTGCAAATATTATCATAAAAAATCACAATTCACAAGTAGGTATGTATGACACAATTCCAATAACTCATATATGAAACGAAAACATTTTTTGTAAAGGAACTCAGGTTATTCATTGACCTATTTTTGTGTTTTCTCATTTTTCTTATTTTCAAAAAATATAGAAATTATTATACGGAACTTTGTACAAACTATTAAGTTCACCTCGATTAGTTGCTACGTAAACTCAAAGTTTTTCACAAAGAAAAATGTTCTAGTTATCAGTAAAGTATCATATTCAATGAATTTGCCTACCAAAAAAAGAGCTGTGAAACTATACAAATACTTATCATAATTTCCAAACAAATGTAGTAAATAACTCGATGATCTACAATTTAGGTCAGTCATATAATCCAGAAATCTAGGTATTCGAGACTTAATTACCAATGAACTAATTTCTTGTAAATATTTCAAGTTTGATATCATGAATGAAATTTTGAAAATACCAGATGATAGGTACTGTGTGGATTTCATTAATTGAAAAATGTCAAAGTTAAAAAACGCGATTTTGATATGTAACAATTCTTTCAGTAGTTGAGTAAAAATGTTTCTCGAGCTCAATAGAACAAAAATCTTTTGGATACATAAAACACAATTCCACTTTTTGATAACCAAATTTTATACCGAAACCTTTGTAACAATTACAGGAAACCAATTATCAACCATTACTAATTCTTCTCCAACTCAACGAGACTGAATTATTGTATAATTGTCGGCCAACAGTACCTAAGAGTACCTCCTATACTGAGCTTGAAAAACATTGAATAGAGTACGAGTATATATTTATTGACTACATTATCACAAGAAGAAATTTGTGGCAAGCCAATACAGGTAAGAATCAATTTTTAAATATTAGTTTATTTCAAAAGAATAACCCTAAATAGAATGTTTACTTAAAGGCCAGGACAGACTTGAAATAATTGCAAAACAAACAGTTCGTACTGATTGATAACTATGTTACATTAAAATTCCTGAACATCTCATCTTTAGGATACCTATAAACAATTCTGAAAAAAAATACATCATAGGTTTCCAAAGCTCAGGCGGATTCTAGTGCTTGACTCAACTTGCATGGTCTCATAGTTATGAAATTTATATTATTCAGCAAAATACTATTCTTAGAGAACGCTGATTAGGTAGATTGAAGAAAGAGGCATACCTAATACCAAAATGTATGAACAAGGGACGACAAGTTTTTCAACGAAGAAATATTTGTCTTTTCCAACTTCATTACAGAATGCGAATGCCTACCAGAAAAACGAGTATTTTCTTAGCTTATATCGCGACGAACATTGAATTATATCCAACAGACATTTGTACAATTTTTCTCACATAGCAAATTCTTCGCTTCTCCTAAACTAACAGCAGAGCTTCTCTGAAATCTATCGAATGGTCACCTCCAAACCTGTTTCGGTATGTTACTCCCAGTTAGTGCATGACAGGTCTGTACGTGATCCTTCTTCTGACAATGCTAAAAAGGGTTCAGGTAACGTGTGGTTTGTAGCACGGGTCAAACGATATGCAGTATACACTCATTTCCAGAGACATCGAAACAATAGTAGTTGGTGATTTCAATTGGATCTCACTAATAGACCACGAGCTACCAATATGAAACCCTCTCCCCCGTGGGGGGGAGATTAGGAATTCAAGTGTTTGCTCTTTTCAATTTACAGCATATTGAAGAAAATAAAGAAAAAAAAGGAAAATAAAGAAATACTGAAAAATTAATTCTTCATTCAAATCAAAGTTATCCCATCACAGGTGTGACACAATATTACCTGTTGTAGATATGTTTGAAGGCAGAACTTGGTCATTGCACTTAATTTTGTTGCACATAGCTGTCTCTAACTCTAGAAAGTGTGATTATGACACACAATGACCGAATCTATTTATCAAAGTTACAAAAGCTGAACTTCCTGTAAGGTGCCTTATGGTCATCCTTAAAGTATAATGCTTGGACATTTTCCATCTACCATTAGTAATGCTTTAGTACAAATCTTGGACGAAGGAATTCACTGTGCGTTTAATTTTGTCTTGTGCAGTTTTCAGTGGTTTCCCGCTTGTCACATTCACAAGAAATTCACAGGGTATATATCAAGAGCTTCAGTTTCTTTCATCTGACGCCAAAAATTCGGCTGAAGGAGGCCAAGGCATTGAAGATAAACTCTTATATGTCTCCTGGACATGTCGTCTCAAAATCATTGCAGCTTCTTGTATTCTCCGCATATCAGATGAAACTGTTTCGGATGCAGCTTCTACAGCTTCTCCAGGTTGTATAAATGATGAGTAAACACGCTATCTCCTGTAGTTTCGCTGTCAAAATGATAACTTATTGGCAAAATGGTTTTTTAATTTGTTTTTCAATTTGTCAGTTTTATAACTCTTACTATGAAATTGTGGTGAATATTTAATCATGAATGGCAAATATCGCTCATGAAGCATCGACATGTGTTCAACATTACCACCAATAATTATACTTTCTTGAACACGATTTTTTAAATTTTCAAATGACTCTTTGTGGGTATTTTGCTGTGCAAGTGACTCACTGTGTAAATCAGCATAGGGACGCCTATCAGGATATCTTGAATATTCCTTACTACACTGATTATGATAGTGCGCCTCCTGAGCTATGAAATCAACATCTTTCAGTTTGCACAACAAGTTTCTGCAGCTTCTAAAATGGATGTCCCAGCAATTTCAGTTGAACATTTTGTAGGTAGCTCATACTTCTTTTGTGAAGAAATCCATTTCCGATTTTTATTACAAAAAATAGAGCTATCACTTGGAAATATATTTCCTGTTGAACCAGATCTGTGTGAACGCATGTAACGTGGATGGCTCACTGTCATTGCCCCGCACTCGTTTTGTAATTTTTGAGACGTTTGTAAATTTTTAATAACACCAGCGATGATAAAAATCATAATCTGTATTGAGAACCAATGGAATATGTTTATTTACATACTGTTTCAAATCTATTACTGTCAGTGTTTTCCTGAAGTCTTACTTCAACACAGTCACGAACTTTTTGAAATGACTGGGCCGAAAATGGCCTTAGTAAAGTGTCTGATTTGTTTCCATTAAAATGAGTAATGCATCTTTTGCCTTGTTATGTTGATGCTCCACCTCTCTTTAAATTCAAAGGCTTTTCATCAGACATTTTTAAAGTTTGTCTGAAACAAAAAAATATTGTTAGAAGCAAAGAATTCAAATATATTGAATATTTGGTAGTTTTCATGATTTTTTCGTGTTTTTCCGAGATATGCCGTAATTCGCAAGTCGCAAACACAACCTTGAAGTACATGTCAACATTAACAAAAAAGTGTATGTGTCGAAAATTCCAACGGAGGGGGAGTGGGGTACATACCAGCCTCCGCTCTATAACCAACTAGTTGCCGACTATTCTAGGTATATTATAATGTCAGATTGTAATATATTATTGGATCCCCCGGAAGAAGGAAATATCAAGAGAAGATAGTTGTTGGTTCACAGATGGATCAAAAACACCTTCAGGCTCTGGTGGCTGCAGGTGTTTTCAGTTGCAGACCCAGGACAGAAATATTAACCTGCCTAGGAACCTATTCGACTGTATTTCAAGCGGAAATCTTTGCTATTGAATTGTGTGCGGAGAGATTCGTAGAATCCAACCTCACACACAAGACAATGAAAATTTTCTCGAATAGTCAAGCGGCGTTGGAAGCTCTTGGCTCCTACCGAGCAACGACTGAATTGGTAGCAATTTGCCAAAAACGACTCTCCTCAATAGGAAGACTCAACAAATTATCTCTGGTCTGGATTTCTGGCTACACTGGCCTGGAAAGCAACGAGGCTGCTGACTCCCTGGCAAAGGAGGGTACTGCAAATAGTTTCATCGGACCAGAACCTATTATTGGCATTGCTTTAAGCTTTGCCAAACAAACATGAAACACCTGGATGGCAAGAAGTTTTAAAGACTTCTGGCAAAATCTTCCAGGATTGGCTCACTCCAAGGCGTTCATTCACCCTTCGAAGCTTGAAACCAAAAAGTTGTTGGACTTTAGTAGGGA
>WOGR01006320.1:0-13155 GCA_015342045.1 Leptinotarsa lineolata | reverse complement strand
ACATAAACCACTTCTGTCAATTTTCGGATCAAGGTATTACCGTGTATATAGTAAACCGTATACAGAGATGGGCTCTTACGCTACTCCCATATGATTTTGAGATAAAGTATACATCTACTATATCATTTGGATATGCTGATGTTTTATCTAGATTGATCGACCACAACTCAAGACCTGAAGAAGAGTTCGTTATTGCGACTGTTCATCTAGAAAACTCTGTAAGATGTATTATCGAAAAGGCGATAAATTCATTACCTGTTACAGCTAAAATGATAGCAAAAGAAACCCCAAAGGATGCAGTTCTCAAAAAGATAGCGCACTATTTATTAAACGATTGGCCTGCAAACATGAATGATCACAGTCACTCAACAATTTTTCAATAGAAGACAAGCTCTATCTATAGTCGATAATTGTATTATTTTTGGTTTTCGAGTGGTTGTACCTGAAATATTCAGGAAAAGAATTTTCAAGCAATTGCACAAGGGCCATCCAGGAAAAGATAGAATGAAATCTTCAGCAAGAAGTTTTGTTTATTGGCCAGGTGTGAACAAAAAAATGAAAAATTATGTTAATCAATGCGACAAATGCCTACAAGCTTCAAAATTACCCATTGAAACTGAATTAGCATCTTGGCCGATACCTAACAAAGCATGGGAAAGGTTACATATGGATTTGGCTGGCCCTGTGGAAGGATCCAGTTTCCTTATTATAATCGATGCTTATTCCAAATTGCCTGAGGTATTCAAGATGAAAACAACCACAGCTTCAGCTACCATCAAGAAACTAAAGAAAGTTTTTGCAACATTTGGCTTTCCAAAAAACTATAGCTTCAGATAATGGAACTCAATTTACTGGTTCAGTATTCATTGAATTCTGCTAATCTAATGGAATTGAATACATACGAACTCCTCTATATCATCCACAGTCGGATGGTTTGGCAGAGCGTTTCGTAGATACCTTCAAACGTGCTCTTAAGAAAATCAAGGGAGAAAAAACCACGAAAGATGCAATTTCCATATTTCTGCGGACATATCGCACAACGCCGAACAAAAATGCACCTGAAGAAAAATCTCCTACACACTTAATGTTTGGAAGAGAAACGAGATCTCTAATGGATTTGGTGGTACCATATTCCATTGAAGAAAGGTGTCCCAACTCAAAAATGAAAAGACAATTCAATAACAAACACGGAACTAAGAAACGTAACTTTTCAGCTGGACAATTGGTGTTTGCCAAAACATATTCACAAAGGCAAGGAAATTGGATTCCAGGAAAAATCATTGAACGGGTTGGAAAAGTTATGTACAACGTGCTTCTTGACGAGAAATGTAAATTGGTCAGATTGCATGCAAACCAACTTAAAGCCAGGATTAATGAACGTAGACGACAAGATCCTAGTGAAAGGCAAGTTCCTATACAAACTTTACTGGATACTTTTGACATTAGTCATATAAAAAAAATTCCAAAAATTTTGAATGAAACTGAAAATCAATTTGTACAATCAAATAATGATTTTCGAGATGAAGCGACACTTTCAGAGGATTGTAGGTACCGGGAATATGATGAAAGTTGCAATATAACTGAAGGATTATGGCTACCACGACCCAAAAGACAAATACGTTTCCCTAGGAAATTTTACAATTACAAAGTGACCTAAATTCCAAAAAGGGAAGATGTTAGAGACACCACATAATACAATGGGTCTTCAGACTGACATGTAAAACTGTCATAATTAATGAATTATATTGTCAATCAATTATCAATATATTTTCTGACTATTCATAAAGTATTTATCATTTGCAACCATTGATTTGAAATATTCGCATGATGATAAATGCTATTTCGAGAAGATATTAGGTACCTAGATATAAGCAAATATTATCATATGTTACCATAAATCCGATGAATCTTCGTCGAATGTCTTCGCCGTTCATGTCTTCACGGTAATTGCCAGAATACTTTGACTCAAACATCAATGAATGTCCCCAACAAAACCATCAACACTTCCAATATGAGTAATAATCAGTCGCTTTCCTGTTCTAGAAGGCGACTTTCATCCGGTAGATCGGCCTTCTAAAAATGCTTGACGTGAATTTGTAATGGTTTTGTCTTGTCACATCTTTCCAACGATATATTATTCTTTGAGTCAAATTTCGTCCAGATGATAAATATTTGTATTCTCACATCGAAACTCTTTCATCTTCTCAGCTGAAATTCAATTCCATTAGAGTTTTCCACAAATTCTTTCTGCCTATTATTGAAGACATACTTTTTCAAGGCTGCTAGTATTTTGTCGTGGGTCAGAATTTTTCTCTTAAAATAAAATGAATGCACTGTTCTTCTAATTGCAAGTTTGTAGTTTCCATCAACATGAAGCTGTGAATTCACAGCTGTATTTTTCCTCTCATTCTTGAATTTATATATCGATGATTTTGAAACTCTCATTTGCGAACACATTTCCACCAGAGTATCAACGGTATACGAAAGTTTTTGGTGTATGAGAGCGTCATATACATACAGAACAATAATATTTCCGTTAACAGAAAAAACGCATTTGCTAATTCGTTTTACTGGAGAGGAAACTGAAGTAGCTATTTGATTTCACAACTATTATCAGTGAATTAACAATTTTCTGATAATAACACTATTAGATTGATTTAATTAGGTAAACTGTACAAATAAACAACATTAAACACATTAACAACATTAAAAAGTGAAGAAAATTTTGGGTGTTTTATTAAAAAAATCTTTTTGTTAATAATGTTCCATGTTATTATTACTCGCCGTGTGTATACAACTATGAAAGAGTATTGAGAGATTTGTTATATCAAATCATACAACGTTGAATGTTTTAAATAAATACTACATTTTTTACTTTTCAACCGACTCAATTATGTACGCCTATGGAACAGCCACTTGAAAATGATTTATCACTCCGTTGCTTGAAGAAATTATAGCAATTAGTGAAGTTCACCTACCTACTGTTTTCAATTACTTTTCAAGTATAGTGTCTTATTATCCGAATAGTTTAGTAGATTATGACGAGCGTGGCAACACCGCGATTCTCAATAAATTAAAATTGTGTGCTTTATGCAGAAACAAATGCCGATTTTATTTATGCGGAAACAATTGGAGAGACCATTTAAAAAGTACTATCTTCTCGCTATTACTAATTTTTGGAACAACCTTTAAGATATGCATTTTCAGCAATGTTATAACTGTTGGATTTCTTCTCACTAATAGGCAACACTGTATTTTTTCATCATACCACATTCGAACTGTATTCATACCCAATGAATCATCGTTGAAATCAAAAATAAAGCAACATAATGGCATTGATTCTTTATCAATTTCGCAGTTCAGAAGTGAAATTATCAATTCAATAACAATATTTGTTGATGGATTGTAATGTTTTCATTTAGATTACATTTATGACCAGGTAAAGAGATTAGGTACGTTGTTCAGTAAAAAAATAACATTCATATGCAATGACGAATTTTCAAGGAAATCATTTGTGAAATCATTGTACCGATCTGAAGCTGTCGAATAAAAAGTCATCATTTACATATTTACATTAACATTTCTTACATTAACATACAGTGTTTTCTAAAAGTAACGAATAAATTCTACAAAATCGTTGAGAAAAATATTACATGAAAATGCTCGACCCACAACCCTTCACCCTTAGGGGTCGCAACCCCAACTTTGAATATATGCATTAACGACACATGTAAAATTAAATAAAAAATAACGGATATATTCACCAAATTTATTCAACTAAGAAGTTGAGATATGAAAAAAAAAATTAAAAAATAAATCGACTTCAAAAAGTACGGAAGTACGGAAGCGTAGAAGGACCAAAGATTATTTCTTCATTTGATCCACCATAATTTCGACTTAAAAGTCGTTATTTCGACTTTTATCTCGTTATTCCGACTTTTATCTCGTTATTTCGTGTTTTATCTCGTTATTTCGTCTTTTATCTCGTTATTTCGACTTTTATCTCGTTATTTCGACTTTTATCTCGTAATTTCGACTTTCATCTCGTAATTTTGACTTTCTTTTCAAATCACGACAGTGCTCCAATCTTCTCATAGTGGTATGTTTTTTATGAAGAAAGATGACAGATGCCGATGAGGTAAGTGATTCATTCCTTGAAAATTCATTATTGTAAATGAACCAATAATTTGTGGTAAAATTTAGGTGTATCATTGGGAAAAGGCAACCTGGTTTCAAAGTCAGTTTGGACCATCGAATTCACGTTTTACTGTTGTACCTACAGAATAATAACTTCTCGTATTTTGGGATCGAAGCAATGAAGCAATATTCGATTATTACGTATATCAGTCGCCCATCTGAAGCGTGAATATAAAATAGTGATGTTCTGGCAATGCCATGATTGGCGGGGTAGAAACTAGCTGCGGGAATCACCGACTACGATTTTTAGCGCAGGGTTATCCGCTTTATCTATCTAATGAAATTCTTTTGAGTTTCAGTATCCTTTCAGTCATTCGAGTTTGATCACCTGATGACATCCAAACGGTCCACTAAAATCATTTATGTTTTTGAAATTATTGAGTAATAATGTGAAGCAAAAAAGTTGGTTGTTGGCGCCTATTGAAATTTCTGCATCATATTGTTCAATAAGGAGGCCACATGAAACCACATGAGACCACATGAAATAATTCGAAGAGTCAGTTGCTATGAAATTGAATAAAAAAAAACGGGATTAAACGGGAAGTTATATTTTATTGATGTTTGTTCAGTAACTGAGATTAACGAAAAATTAGGCAACATCTTTGGTCATTCAAATAGCCACGATTTTTCTTAATAACCATTTTTTAAAAATGTATTCGTATCATTTCAAGTCCTAGAGGCATGAATATATCAATGTCTATTAGTACAGGGTGTAACATAAGTACGTTAAAATATTTAGGTGACGTATTCCTGGGACAATTTTAAGAAAAATAATCTATAGAAACTTGTATCTGGAAATGCTTCGTTTCGGAGATATAGGGTTTTGAAATTGAATATTTTTGTTCGTTTTTAAAATAATAACTTTTGCAAAAAATAAGTTATTTGTACGAAATTTGGTACCCTTGCTTTTTTTACCTGAGAAATTATAATTTCGTATTGATTTTCATGTTACATCTAGAGGACGCTGCGTACGCTGTCATTATTTATTTCAAATTGTCCTAACTTTTTTGACAGTAAACTTTTGGTACTTTTCATGAAAAAATCTAATTCCTACAACCTTTCCAAGTGAAAAAGGTAAACTTTCTCAATAACGCTGAAGGTGATCATTTTCAAGACATTTACGATGTTCTATATCGATGTATATCTATTACTTAGCTTCTAAGGCGCTGATTGAAGTTGTTGAGGACATTACAAAAACTAAGTATGTGGTGGATCTCGTCAAAATAAACAACTTTTTCCTATAAAATGTTTGATGAAAAAAACTTATGACAAAAATTTTAACAATCTGTGTCTCGAAAACGAATGATTTTTCGATGAACACTTTTTTAGAAAAATTTGTTTATTTTGACGAGATCCACCACATACTTAGTTTTTGTAATGTTGTCAGCAACTTCACTTAGCGCCTTAGGAGCTGAGTAATATATATACATCGATATAGAAAATTGTAAGTATCCCAAAAACGATCACCTCCAGCGTTGTTGGGGAAGTATATCTTTTTTACTTGCAAAAGGTGTTGAAATTAGGTTTTCTCATAAAAAGTACCAAAAGTACACTGTCAAAAAAATTGGGGCAATTTGAAATAAATAATGACAGCGTACGCAGCGCCCTATAAATGTTACATGAAAATTATCACAAAAGTATGATTCTACACGTCAAAAAAAACACCAAAAAAGTACCAAATTTCGTGCAAATAACTTAATTTTGCGAAAGTTATATTTAAAAAACGAACAACAAAATCAATTTCAATACCCTGTATCTCCAAAACGAAGCATTTTCGGACATAAGTTTATAGAGACTTTTTTCTTAAAATTGTCTCAGGAATTCGTCACTTGAATATTTTAACGTTTTTATATTACACCGGGTATAGAATAATCAATACGCTAACAGATATGAATTGTAGTTATTTTTGGTTGAATCATGATGTCATCATACAAACGTCAGAATGATAACATTTCTCAACCCTGATGTATTCAATGTTTTTTGATCGGTACCATTGCCGATGAAACAATAAAAAACATTAATGAAATTGCCTCACAACTTCCTTGAAAAATACCATCTACAAAGTTCGTTTTTTCCTAGCTACAACAACCCCAAACGAGGTCTTATAAGCTAGAAAAATATTAAAGAGATCTGGCTCTTAAAGGAGACATAAATATAATACCCTGCTTGAACCGTTTGATGCTTTTATCAATAAAGGTTTTGTTGATAGCATTATACCAGAACTCATGCTGTATCAATTCATTGATTTATTATATTGCAGGGTGAAGAAATGACACTTGAAGAGTTTTTGAGAAAACGAGAAGTGATCGAGGAAACAATCAAATATTTCGTAGATCGAAAGGTATACCTGTTTCCTAATTGAGTTTACTAACATCCTCAATAGGAGGTGTGGACTACTCGTTGAGAATGGAGTTTATTATGTTTTGATTAGATATATTAGAAGAGAATAATGTTGATTGGACACCGAGATAGATTTTTTTTCATGAAAAAAATTATTTTTTGATGGTTATCTATGAAGAGCTCTTTTATATCTTCAATTCAATACCAATCACGATATACATCGCTTCTAGTGACCGATGTAAACCTTATTTTGTTCTTGATGTTCTTAGATGTTCTTGAAACTGGAGCTAAACACTGATAATTATATGCTGAGTACTATCTATAACTGAAATTTTGATTATGGTGTACACCTTTTTTTGGAGTTGGAGTAATCATATGTTTGTTTTTTTTTGTAAGTCTTATGACCAAAAGCACTGTATTCTAATAAATTCAGTAACTCGCAAAGGAAATGTTTTCGTTAGAATTACCGGAATATTCATATTTCATGATGAACTTCTATATTTTTAAATTCCACCGGCGGAGGCAAAAAATATCGGTACTAGAAAACCTTTTCTGTACTCCCTGTTACCTGTTAGTGACGTAAATTACAGTTTGGAGAGTCTCCTGTCATTCATCATTAATCAGAGAGTTTTAGATAAATATTCAGCGTTTGAAAAATTATAGCATTGTGAGTTGAAGTATTTTTGTTACTCGTTCGTTATTGTCTCTATGCATGCTTTAACTTTGTTCGCCAAACGAACGAACAAGCCCCAAATCTCCTATTAAACAATACAGGGGTATGTTTTGTTTTCTTCGAAATCTACTTCTTTATTTTAATATCATTTAATTTTTCAATTATGTGGATCTAGCTTGGATCTATACCCTATACTCAGTGTCCTCATCAACTGATGCGATGATGATGATGATGACTACCATATCGATTACTTTTATAGCAAATTAGTAAATACTAGCTGACATTGATCAATTGGAAGTGCTAATCTAATGACATGACGTTCCTCAATGCGTGCTGTTTTAAAATAGTGAATTTTTTATGAAATCACCTTTTTTGATATTATTCTCTGATGACTGATCTGCTATGGATGTAATCGATATGATAGTCATCATAATTGCCTAATGAAATCATTGCGAACGCAAGGCTTTGCCAATTATACGTCCTCAGAGTTGGAAAATAGAATCATACTAAATTGAAACATGTTGAACCCTGGATACAGAGAATATATACAAGGTGATACTTTGACGAATATTAAATAGAAATTTTTCCGGTGGAATAGCAGTAATAACTACCATGGTTCATATCATGAATAAATAAAATAACGTAATGGTTTACGATTGTCATTCTGATAATTGATGCCCTATAGTTGAAAAAAGAATTCCAAGAAGAATCATAATATTATAGTAATAAAATAATAGTCTTGACAAAAAACCTACCACTAGATTTTTTTTCAGATGTCGAGTAACGTTTCAAGTCTGATAATTATTTTATCATGTTCCAGGTGCTTTTATTTCGATTTTTATATGACTGCCGAAAGTTCAAATTCATTTGGTTCTGAACAGGATTCAACCAAAGGTTGCATTTTGCCCTAATTTTAGTAACCCTCAAATTTTCAAAATAGTGCTAGGTGCTTTATCGATTTCTGCATTCACATTGTTCGATTCTGGTTTAAGTTTCATAAACGCTACATTGGCCACAAAACTTTTTCAATAATTTTCAGATTGATTGTGAAGCAATATGCGCTTTCTCTGAAGAAGAGCTCAAAGATTTACTACCGGCTCATGGAGATAGAGTGGCGATTAAAAACTTCTGTAGAAAAAATTCTTCAACAACAAAACAGAGTTTGATAGAAAGATTGAGACTGAAAATGACTGGGAAAGTAAAAAATCTAGTAACTCTCGACAAAAACCCTTCAAACAAAATGCTACAAAAAACAATATTGATAGAAATTGGGTGGTTATGTATGTGCAAAAATGAAAATAGGTATGGGCAAGTACGAGCAAAATCTGGAGGGGGTACGAGACGTGTCAACGTCCCGAAAATGAGTCGCTGTAGTGAGGTTTTACAAATAGCCAAGAACTTTTTTTCCCAATGGTATACTTATCTCCAAAGGGTATAACAAGCGATTTTGAGTTTGAACTGATGGATTTCATAAGCAATTCTTTTGATACTAATATGACCGTTCAGGAAATGTACGATTTGGCCGGCCTACCAATTCTAAGATTTTAAATAGCGACAAATAAGAGAAAAATAACGTATATGAGGGGAGTGATTTCATACCAGCATCTCATATTTCCCCCTTCACAACGACTAACAGGCCTGATACTAGATCGTCGGCTACTAGTTCTAATTTTGGTTGCACGATCATCCAATCAGAACCTACAAATATGGACAAATATATAGAAGACAATGCGAGTTCTTATAAAAGTAACTTTAGTCACGAATTCAATGAAGTGAGTACCCGAATTCAAATCCTCATCAATCGGATTTATCATTTATCATTTTCGTTTATTTTCAATACAGGATGTTTCCGAATTGGGAGCGTAAACAAAGTATTGTATGACAACTAGTGACACAAGAAATTGAAATATTTTTTGGAAGGGGGGGAAACAAATTCTCCCAAAATATGTACGCTTTCATGTACTATTGTTTAGGACGCACTGGTTTGATTATTCAGTCCGCCCTGTGCGCGCCGCAGACATTGTGTTTACAACCGAACTACAGGTGCTCGAGTTCTGATGGCTGCTAGCCTATAATCAGTGATTCACAAAAAATCACCAGAATATTTGGAATTGATTTTTTTCTCAGCAAAAATGTATTTTATCATGTCGTTTTGTTTTTTCATCTTCCATTACCCACTTCATTTATCGCTTTAATTTCTGAAACACCCTGTATAAATAGCTATTTTTACATAATATTTTGAATCACTAAGGAATGATGTAATAATTGAACTAGAATTAGATCAAGATGGAGTAGTAGAAAGCTAAAAACGTTTTTTCCCAAAAAAGATCATTTCATTATTTTCAGGTGATAAATACGTCTCAAGAAGAATCAGATCTTACATACTTCCATATCGCTGACAACAACGTTAATGACATCACCACGATTTCGTTAAATGAAATTATTCCAATTCAACCAAAAACCATTATAGAAACGCTTATTCTTCATCGAGGAAAGGTGTTCGAAGAATTGCTCCACGCTGTGATGATTAGAAAAATTGACCTATCTGTTGTAAAAATAGAAATGATACTACCCAATGGGATGACTGAACCAGCAGAAGACATAGAAGGTGTCTTACGTGACAGTATTACAGAGTTTTTTGATGAGTTTTATGAAAAATGTACTTTGTGTACAAATTTTAAGGTGCCGTGCCTAAGGCATGATTTATAGGAAGAAGAATGGGGGGCAATAGGAAAGATCATAGTACAGAGTTTTTTAAGTGAACAATACTTCCCAATTCAGATAGCTCCAATTGTTTTCAAAACCTGTTACGATATTCCTGTGGAAAATGAAGAGGTTTTATCCAATTTCTTGGCATATATTTCTGTGTCAGATGCTGCTTTAATAAGAAGCGCATAAAATAATTATGATGATGTTGACAAAAATGATCTAGTCGAGTTTTTTTCGAATTACGATGGTAAATGGATGCCGACAAAAGAAAATTTCAAAAAAATGTTAGAACAAATCGCAAGGGAAGCATTGATTCAAAACCCCTCTTTTGTGAAAGAATGTTCTGCAGTTCATCTCAAAATATTTGAAGAAAAATTAGATTTGGGTGAAGTTTACTTTGTATTCGAAGCATCTGGCAGAAATATTATATCGATGTTGAAAGTGGATGATAATATTTCTTCAAATCAAAAAAGAATGGTGACTTATTTGAGAAAATATATGAAAGAATGCGATCAAAAAAATAGATCAGCATTCCTCAGATTCTGTACAGGTTCTGATATAGCGAACCATAAAATAAAAATACAATTTAGTACATCTGATGGATTTTCCAAGCTCCCTATAGCACACATTTGCTCCAATGTTTTTGAACTTCCTACTACATATGACAATTTCATGACATTCAGAGCAGAATTGAACAGTCTGTTCAGTTCAGATATTGTGTGAAGTAATGTCATTTTGGCATTGGATGCATGTTTTCCTAGTGTCCTTCAAATGTTTTTATATGTATATCAAAAAAAGCAATTTTGATTTATCACCACTTCGATAAGTTTGTAGGAAAATTAACATTGAATTACGTCATAACAATAATACTTCAAACATAATTATTAAACTTATATATTCCATTTCTTATAAATTTTAATACTTTATCAAGTGCTGAAACACACCACTTTATTCGATGTTTTCTTTTCAACAACATATTTCTGAATATTTTTTAAACGAGAGCAGCATATTATGGCTCCTTTTTGAGATTACCCTGACGCAAAAAATATTGATTTTTTTGTAATGAAATTTGAATCATACCCATTTTGAGTCCTTGAAAATCTAACTTTATGATGTGTCATACAATTTCGAATGAATATTGTGTGATTATAATGAGGTAAATAACTTATTGTGTGTTCACTATTGGAAAAACTTTTTACGTGCCATGCAATGAATATACGAAAGCCCCTCTGTTGTTGGTGTATCGAATATATCATCGAAATGTTGTTAGTATATCCTTATCAAAAATTGCTCATTTGATATTTACATATACAAAAATTCAAGAATATCAGTGTTTCATCCATTCTAAGGATATTTTTAAGTTCGATTCGAAGAGGGATTCTGAATGATACCATCTAAAACAAATGTAGTAATAAAATCCAACTTTTATTGTGAAGCGATATAAAAAGGAATATTTGAAAGGAAACATTACCTATTATGGGTTACTGAATAACAAAATTTTCCACTTGACTAAACAAGTTTTCAGCTACTTGGAAGTTTCGAATGTAACTGGTGCAAAAAACTAAGAGTGAGGCAAATCTGCTTGTCTCATTCAAACTCTCAAAAGTCTCATCTGGCTGACTAATCATTGACCGATTTCAATCAGAATTACTTATTAGAATTGAGTTTCATTTATAATTTTGTTTGTATATTGACTTTCTAATTTTTTTCATACCAATGAACTTTTGTATGTGTTGTTTACAAAATAAACTATTTTCAGTTTTATGAAGTTTCTAATTCGAGTGTTTCAAATTTGATCCGAATAGAAATTCGGGATGAAATCAAAGTTTTCTGATGTATAATGATGTATTCATGAAAAAAGGATAGATAGAATAGATATATACATATGCCAAAATATCATAAGTTTCTTCGATTGATTTTGAATATCTGTACCTGAGAGGCAAACTATGTTGAGTCCAAATATGGCGAAATTACGTTTGAAATGTTAAGCCCATGTACACAAAATCATCTTCAATTCGTTCTTTTTATTTTTATCTCACTGAGTTGAAAAGTTTGACACGTTTGAGCTATGTCAAGTCACACCTTGACAATCTCGAAATTTGAAAGTATTAACTCGAATGGTGAAACAGCGACTTAAAGTAATTGATCAATAAAATCTTCTAATTTCCACTAAGACTTTCATTTGTTAAGAGTGGTTTCTGTCATAACAAATAAAAGTTCAAGTGAAAATTGGCTAAAAGTTACTTTTTCTATCCTATATGTTATCATAAGTATCAAATTTAATGAAACAATTTATCCGATTTCATTGAATATTCGAAGCCTACTAATAATATACTAGTAATATATACTAGTAATATTCTCAACAATTTTCAGCTGAATACAAGTTTCGAATGATATACAGAAGCACTCTACTAGGTGTAAAACAATAATAATACCTGTCTCTGGTAGATCGAACCACCCTAGAAAGTTTCATCAGGCCTTACTAAACCCTGACCACTTATAACTATTACAATATCTGAATTATGGTAAAATTGTACAGTTTGGTTGGTATTTTGAGTGTTTTCGCACCAATAAACTTTTGTATTGCTTAAAAAATCAATATTGTTCAGTTGATTATCTATTTATCTCAATAGCTGTTTCAAAAATATTGATATAGTTTTGAGTGGAGCATTCAAAATATCAATTTAAAAATTACTCAGCTTACACTAATAAACGTGACATCTGTCAAAAAACTTCTACGAATCGAATAATCTCAACTCATATAAAAAATAAAACCTAGGTGTTATTTGATCTACGTATTGATGAAATGTCAATGGTTATTTTCTTGACTAGCGTAGAAACTTCTGCACGCTATAGCTTGCCGTTGCACCATATAAGTTAAGAACTTGACTTTTTTCCCGACCTTGATTACATTCAAATCCCATGAAAAATTATACTTTAGTCATACTTCGTCTTTGCAACATTCCCAAGATTTGGTTGGCAATAATAATAATAATAATACTTTACAGCAAGAACTATGTGTGGTGAGAATACAAAAATTATGTATATATACGTATGAAAATAAATTATTCAATTAACAATTTGCTAACAGTATTTTGTGAAATCTTGAAAATATAATGAACTAACCATCATTCACTCAATATAAATGAACGTAACCTGAGAATGTTCCAGATATATTCTGAGATTTCTTTGGCTACCGGGATAGTTATATTCTGTTAGGCATGAATAAGTTCATC